>CAHIKZ030001468.1:627500-760000 GCA_903632075.3 Acanthosepion pharaonis | reverse complement strand
TTGAGAATTTTAAAAATTATCCAATTAGTAGTACCCGCAAATCATTATCCTGTAATTTCATGCGATTAAACATTTAAGCAGAGTTAATTTCCTCTTTTACACTGGGAGAACTTTTTAACTGTCATGCCCTGAGATTGTAACCTACACTCTGGACAGACAATATCAGAAAAATGACAAGATGTGTAAACTAAATGTTCAGTTCTTAGAGACAGTGGGTGTGGCAGATGTATGTATTGATTGAGTGTTTTTCAAATCCTTTTTTTAATTTTGATCACTTTTTCTATGTGGAATAAGTAACGTTTTATTTTATTTTTTTTTTTTTTTCGTGGACAGGACTACTTGATTGCTCAGGGTATGATTTAATGGCACAGTTGTCTCTAGATTCAACGTTAAGGGGCCACTGAGCTGTTTACCTGCAAGATCAAGACTTCAGATTTGAGGGTCTTCTTAGATTTACTGTTTTCACCCCTCATCCATTTATTTTTATTTATGATTTATCAAGCATCGGCCCCTGATGAGTGTTTCAACATGAAACTCTTGAGTTGGTTGACGAGACGTCATTTGAACTTTTGTTGATTTATTGAATGCTATGAGTCTAGTTACCTATTGAGTGCTTTTTGACAGAAATTCTGCTCACCTGAAAAATGTTAAATTCTTATTGTTTTCACATAGTTTTCCAGTTGTATCATCATTTTTTGTATTTTCTTTTTTTCTGATTTTTATTTTAATTTTTTTTACTGATTTTTTAAAAAAATTTTTTTTTAATTTTTTTTCTGATTTTTTAAATTTTTTTCTGATTTTTTAAATTTTTTTCTGATTTTTTTTAAAAAAAATTTTTTTTCTGATTTTTAAAAAAAAATGGCACATTGGATAAAGGTTTTAGTTTGATCCATTGACAGGACCCAAAGAGTGTGAGTTCAATACCTGGTTAAGGCAGTGGAGAACTTGGAGAGGGGAATTGACAGGAGATAACTGACATCCATTAGACATGGCACATGGAACTAGAACAATCTAACCCAGTGAGCGAAATAAAGGGTTCAGTCCGACATTCCAACCACCTGAAGAAAGCCGGAGCGTACAATGGACAAAACGTGATAATAAGTATGCTGACAAACATGAGGACATTAGTCCGAATAATGCAAATAATGTACATAATACCTCATCTTAGAAATATAGACATACTGAAGGGCCAAAACGTAATAAATATGGTGACAAAGATGAGGACAATAGTCTGAATAATGTAAATAGACAGTTACTTCAATGATGCTAAATACTGTGAGGATTTCAATACACATTGGTGTGTTGCAAAAAATTTCTAGTTATTATATAAGCCAGGTTTTTCGAACCTGGTTGAAAATCACTGAGTAGTAGGCAATTTCAACTGTTGGGTGGGCAACGAACAAATGAACAGAAAATGGTGGGCGATGTAGAGTTTTAAGTATTAAAAAGCTATTTCAATATATCCTACCTGAAAGAAAAAAATTCAAAGAAGGTATACAAAGAGACTGTATTTAAAAAAAAAAAAAAAAAAAAGCAGGAGGCTAAAGCAGAATAACTGGTTCACATTCCTAGATTAGATATAAATATCCCTGCAAACAATAAATATTTTGGTATTGACTAAGTTTCATATCACATTGGTTAATGTTGCAGGTTTAGTGTCTAGACTATAAATCTAGGTCAGGGTTTCCCAACCTTGGCAATATCACCCACCGGCAGACGATTTCAAATGTTGAGTGGGCAAAGAGTAAATGAACAGAAAATGGTGGTCGATTGGAAATTTTGGTTGGCGATATAGGATTTTGAGTATTAAAAAGGTGTTCCAGAATATGCGACCCCAAAAAAAATTATTTAAAGGAGATATGCATAGAACCTGTATCAAAAAATAAAAAAAAAATTATTAACACTCTGGGATTTATATCATATTGGTTAATGTGGCAGGTTTAGTGTGTAGACTATAAATCTAGATCAGAGTTTCCCAACCTTGGCTATATGGCCCACCAGTGGGTGATTTCAACTGTTTGGTGGGTGAAGAGCAACTGAACAGAAATTAGAGGGCGATTAAAAATTTGGATGGGCGATAAAGGATTTTGTTAATCAAAAAGGTATTTCAAAACATGCTACCCCACCAAAAAAATATTCAAAGATATACAAAGAATCTGTATAAAAAAAAAAAAAAAACAATGCAGGAGTCTAAAGGGGAATAACTGGTTCCCATTCCTAAATAAGATATAAATATCTCTGCAAACAACAAATATTTTTGTATTTTCTGTAATTTACCCCCAGCTATGGATTAATTAGTAATCACTAAACCGTTATTATCATCAGAAAGAAAAATTACAATTTAGAAATATTATTTGGCTTTAAATAACCTGAAAAGAGTTGATAAACCGTAGAAAACAGATTAATCAGTCGATCAAGTCCTCTCTTCATCCCATAGGAAAACTGTCCGGTATTTACTGCTATATAAAAGGATTAATATTAAATAATAATAATAACTAATAATAATTAAATAACTAGATGAAATAATATTTTTTTTTTTTTTCGGATATAAATCAGATAAGGGAAGACCAGGAACAACAAAAAATATTTGCTGAATTTTTATTTGTTGTTAGTCGATGTATATACTTCTTAATTTTACAATTATGAACAAAAATCGTTTAAATTTTTGTCAATACTTTCAATGCTAACCCAAAACATAAAAGTAACCTTGACTACAAAAATAAATTATATATATATAGTTTTCAGTAGTCAAATGTGCTTTTTGTTCTAGAATACAGCTGTAGTAGTAGTAGTAGAATATGTTAGTGTTATTTTTGTCTGAATTTCTGGGCTGAGGAGTTACCATTATTTACACTATTTATATTCAGACTATTGTCCTCATCTTTGTTGTTGTTATCAAAACGTTTCGACTATTGTGCCCACCGGCCTTCATCAGGTGTATATTGATCTGTGTAACCTACAGAGAATTAATTTCTGGGATGAGTAGTTATCATTATTTACACTATTTATATTCAGACGATTGTCCTCATCTTTGTTGTTGTTATCAAAACATTTTGGCTGTTGTGCCCTCTGGCCTTCTTCAGGTTTATCTGGGCAAGCTACAAGAATTCTAAAATGAATTCTTTATTTAATCTACAGGAGTAGACTGTTCTTTTTCCAACTTCTCATGTCTATGAGTTCTTGCTCACCTGTTTCTACCTTAAGTGGCTCCTTAGCCTTGTATTTGGTTAACAGGATAAAAAAAACTATTAGAATTTTAAGGCATGAAAGACTAATGTCACTTGTGACTTTCACACATGATAACCATATGATTTTGTTTAAATGGAGTCAACAGAGTTAATCTTAAAAGTTTCCAGTCAAAAAAGGATAATTCTGAAAAAGGATAATATTTTCTTTTTTTTCAGACATACCTTTTCTTTTATTGTTCTGAAATGTTCTATGATTCTTCACAGGTTTTCAAAGGCTTTGAATGGCTTGACCAACTTCATTTTAATGATGAGGATGATCTTCTTATTTTGGGATTCCATTCTGTAAGTTTTTTTTGATTTTCTTTTTACATTTTTTTCTCTGATTTTGTTTTTTGCTGTTTTTTTTTCTAATTTTTTTGATTTATTTTTTTTTCCAATTTTTTTCTGAATTTTTTTAATTTCTATTTTTCTGATTTTTTTTTGTTTTTTTTCTGATTTTTTTTAAATTTCTTTTTTCTGTTTTTTTTTAATTTTTTTTCTGATATTTTTTTTAAAAAAAATTTTTTCCTGATTTTTTAAATTTTTTTTTCTGATTTTTTTTAAAAATTTTTTTTCTGATTTTTTATTTTAATTTTTTTTTCTGATTTTTAAAAAAAAATTTTTTTCTGATTTTTTTTTTTGATTTTTTTTCTAATTACTTTATTTGGATTATTTCTTTTTTTATAACATTTTCTTCAGACTTTTTTTTTTTTTATTCTAATTTCTTTTTTATTTTTTTTCTGATTTCTTTTTTCTATTTTTTTTCATCTAGCCATATATATATATATATATATATATATATATATATATATATAAAATTTCAGATAGTGTATATCTGTAAAAGAACAATGTGAATAAAGACAAAAAGAAAACTTATATGTTTTGTCCTCTGATGGACATTATCAAGGCAAATTTTCTTTGATAAATTCCTTCACAGAACAAAACACATTAGCTAAGAAAAGTTTACCTCTTTTCTCTGTTCATATATATATATATATATATATATATATATATATATATATATATTCATCCCTCTGGGAAGAGTAAATACTTGTTAGATCTGATGTGCTCTAACCAACTGAGCTACAAAGAACTTTTTTCTAATCAAGCAAGGCTGAATTGTGCTTCTAAGCAAAATTCTTCTCATCATACTCTTGAAATTTTCATATCTGCTCAGTTTCATATCCAAACATAAACAAAATAATTTTCTAAAGTAATATTTTTTTTATTTATAAATCCGACAGATTTTATCACTTTAAACCTTATTTTTAGTGGATACCTATATTTTAGCAGATGCTCCATTCACTTAGTCAACAGTATATTTATTTATTTTCATTGATCAGTCTGAATACTCAAGAAATCTTATTAAAGAAAAATATGCCGTTCAAATGTGCATCTGTCTGGGCCGAAGTAAAGCATCATTAGATCCGATATGCTATAACCGACACAACCACAGAGCAGCCATGCCGCTCAAGCAATGTTTGCTTTAAACGAAATCCCTCTTGTCGTAAATTCCTCAAAATTTTCATATCTTCTCAGTTTTGTATCCAAATATAAACAAAGTAATTTTCTAAAGTAATGGGCTTTTTTATTTATCTATCCGACAGATTTTTATACCTTTAAACGTTATTTTTAATGGATACTCATATTTGAGTAGATGTTCCATTTAATTATTAAACAGGATATTTATTTATTTAGATTCAAGAAATCTTATTAAAGAAAAATATACCAATAAATACCAGGTAATATATATATATATATATATATATAAAATAGGAAATAATCAACTGGTTAGGTAAATAATCCAAATTCCTTAGTATTTTAGTTATTATTTTTTAAAAATAGTGCTTATTTGCAAAAGTAAAATAAATATAATTATTTATTTAAAAATTTTTAACTCATGACATTTATTTCTCATGTTTTCAAAACAAGAGCCAAAAAAAACAATATATTGAAGAAAAAATACCTAAATTTTTTTTAAAATATAAATTTATTCAATTAATATATATATATATATATATATATTGGAATATATATATATAAATAAATAATTTATATATATATATATATATATATATATATATTCAAATTAAATTATTTGTAGACAGTCTAGAGACATTCAAATTTATATGAAACATTATAATCTTTATGAACCCCCAAAATAACACTTTCAAAGTAAAACAAAATAACAGCGTCTGTTTCTAGCCTTTTTTTACAAAGAAAATTAGTGGCACCTTCTCTCATAACTTCCTTCTCTCTTTTTCTCTCTTTGGGTTTTTTCTTCTCTACCCCTTCGATATCAATATATAACTTCCGTTAAGTTAACCGTTTCAATGTGTCAATATCTGCTTACTCACTCATGTCTTCTCTCTCCCCACTCACTTCCTCAATTTACATATGTTTAATAATATCCTGTCAAAAATGTAAATTTTTCTTTTCATTTTTTTAAGTTTGGAAGTAAAGTCTGATGATCCGTTTCATTTCTTTAAAAGGGCTGTGGTGAAATAATTTATTACATGGAACCTTAAAGTGGTTTGTTTTTATATCACCAGAGAATTTATTATTCTCTAGATCTTCAAACTTCACTTTCAAGTTTGAAAAAATAAAATTAAAATTTACATATTTGAAGGGCAGTATTAATCTTATATAAGGTGACAGAGAGGGTGATGAGGGATAGTGTGAGAGATATGGTCAAAATTAGGGAGGGAAGAGAGAGTTTTAGAATTTATTTTTATTTTAACAACAATACTTAATATTAATACTGAACATTGAGCTCTCTGGATTTCATCCTCCTTGGAATTATCCATACGGATTACCAAGATTTTCAATAATTAATTACATATGTATATATATATATATATGTGTGTGTGTGTAGATATGTAGAAAAATAGGAAAGAACATGTTAGGTAAATAATCCAGAGTTCTTTAGTATTTTTGTTTTTATTTTTAAAAAACTGTGCTCCATACAGAAGTAGAGCTTAAATTATAATTATTTTTTTTAAAATATGATTCCTTCATTACATAAGAGTTCTCATGTTTCAAAGACGAGAGCCGAAAACCTCAATATAATTATTGAAATTAAATTGAATGAAAGTATCAAGCCATGTATGTTCATTCACAAAATGAATTACTATGGAAATGGCTGGGGCGACCATTTTGATAAGGGGCCTAAGAGTTAATTTTTATCCACATATCAGTCACCTCTGTAAAATGTAATTTTAATAAATTTGTTTATTTCAAGATGCATTCTTTTTTTTATATCATTAAAGTCACTAATCTGTTTTTTTTATTTATGAATGATTCATGTCATATAAATTGAACTGCAAAACATATTTGATATATATATATATATATATATATATATATATATATATATATACACACACACATTTGTTGTTATTGCATATATATATATATATATACACACACACACATTTTTATTTAAAATATTAATGTATATATATATATATATATATATATATATATATATATATATATATATGCATATTTGTTGTTATATATATATATATATATATATATATATATTGCATATTATTTATTGCATATATATATATATATATATATATATATATTACATATCGATTTAACGCATTGAGGATATATATATATATATATATATATATATACACATATTGTTATTGATATATATATATATATATATATATATATATATATATACACATATTGTTTTTATATATATATATATATATTGTTAAAATATATATATAAAAATATACATAAAGATATATAGTCTTAAATAACAACTGCTATATTTATGGGATAAAGTAGGACAATATCAGAGATAGAGACGTATGTAAATATAAAAACAAACATTGAAGATAACACTCATATTAAAATATATATATATATTGTTATTTTCATATATATCGTTATCTCTCTCTCTCTCTATATATATATATATATATATATATATATATATATATATATAGTATATATAGTTTATGCAAATTTAGGTAATCCGTATGGGTAGACCTGAGGAGGATGATATCCAGAGAGCTCAATGTAAAATTCAGAGCAGATATGTTTGAATAAAAGACAGACCACGTTAAGATTCCATGTAATAAGCTATTTCACCATAACCCCTTTAACAGGGTTCTGGATCATCAGACTTTACTTCCAAAAGCTGAAATGAAAAATGAAAAGAAATTCACACGTTTTTTACGGACCTCATCAAGTATACGCAAAGTTAACGAAGTGAGGAAGTGAGGTGGGAGAGAGGATATGAGTGTGTCATATGTATCATTTTAGTTTCCTATTTTAACCCCAGTGTGTCGGCTGGATGTTGCTCAAATTTAACGCGTCTCGTCTCTAGATAAAGGTGGTTAAGAGGTGAGCGATAAGAACTACATTAAAGGAAGACGTTACAACAACCCCAATAAATTACACGACAGGTTTCATTCAAATTCTTAGACGCTGTTAGTTTGCGTTACTTTAACGTGCATATTTTGGAGGTTAAGGTTTGATAAATATCTAAATTTTAAAACAATCTACGAAGAAATTAATTTGAAATTCGGTGGAGTTTTGGGTATTTTCTATGAAGCAGTCGATTGGAAAAATCCATAGACAGAACATTGAAAGAGCAATCCAATTTATATTTAGTACTTTTTTCCACTAAAACTTTTATCTTATAGCTTGTTAGGTTGACATTTATTCGTTTGATTTTTGTTCATTAAGTGAACTCGTGATTGTTTTTTGATTTTTTTGTTCATTAAGTAAACTCGTGGTTGTTTTTTTATATCCAATTATCAACAGTTATTCCCATTTAAAACATTTATTTTCCACATTGGGGTAGTATCTTTTGTCTAGAATTAAAATACTAATCTAAACTTTCCCTTCGTGCAATTTAAAATTCACATCAGAGAAAGCCCTGAATTCATCTTTTAATAACAATTATTTCAATTTGGAAACAGATGTCACAACAAAAATCAGAAGGCCTTTTTTTTTGCAATTTCTTATATGCCAACCTAGTCATTATCTCTCTCTAAATGTTTATAAGAACCTTCTCTCTCTATGGAATATATATATATATAAAAAAAATGGAAATATATATATATATATATATATTATTATCAGAATAAAAATCTTGATAAACTAAGGATATATATATATATATATATATATATATATATATATATATATATATATTGTTGTACAGCAATAAAAATTATATATATATATATATATATATATATATATATAAACTAGAAACATACATACTGCCCTTTGAAACCCTCTTTTTTTTTTTTCCTCCTTTTATATATGCCATGTTCACCTCCACCAATGGGGCCAAGTGGCATGATAGTCATCCATCCAACAACAAAAGACAAGACTGGAAGAGTCATTATATGTTACCAGTAGCTCTCCCTAACCCTAAGCAGTTTGAATTAATTTACATTGTTTTGTATTAATCCCATTTCAAGGAGGAGCTAAAAGAAATTTGGGGACACTTATATTTTACATTTAACCAAAAAACAATGATATTTTTGTTTCTCTTTTTTTTATTAAATGAAAGGCCAATTTCTTGTCTGGAGGACAAAAAAATCAAAGAAACTTTTACAAAATCTCCTAATCGTAAAAACAAATGGCTGGGGATGTAAAAAGAGACAAGACTCTGCCCGTTTTGCTTATATCAAAGCTAGGGGCGTGGTTATTTGTGAGGCTCAAATACCATCAAACCAAAAAGTGCTCAAGGTAAGATATGCTATTTTGTTTGTTTTTTTTCTGTGCCTGATTGTTCAAATTATTTTTCCAAGTTATCCATATTAAACCTAATTTAGTTTTTCCTCTAATCTGAGAATGTTAACATACATGGAAAGGTGAATATTTAGTAAAAAAAAAAAATTTCAACTCTAAATTGCGGATACCTTGTTGTAAAGCTAGTATTGCTCACTTATATTCATAATGTAACAAGAGGTTAGTGAATGCAAAAGAAAAACATTATTAAGGAGCAAGAACAATAAAAGTAGAGGAATCAAGAAGACAGTAGATGACAGTTGACATTGCATTTAAATTTTTGAAAATCAAAGTCTCGTGGAAAGCATGGAGCCGGAAGAGGGTTCCACATGCAAGAAATAAACTGTCCGCATAGAAATTACAGTTACATCTAGCCAATTCAACTTTAAATTGATGAAAACCAGTTATTTATCCTTTCTTTTTCATTTGTTCAATCCATAAAGTTTAGGTACTCAGGAAGAAAGTAATATTTATTTTTGTTGAACACAAATAATGTGTCAAAAAAATGGGCATAAAAAGGCCATTTCATCTGTCTTATAATTAAAACTTAAAAACCTACCACAATCACTGAAAAAATTATACCACAGTATTCCTTAATATGTAAAACAACAAATTCTAAATACATATAAATATTAGGTGTTTTGGTGAATGTTATTTTCTCAATCAACACAATACCTCAGATTTTCTAATAATTTCACTTTTACCTTTATATATATATAATTTGTATATATATATATATATAATAAAAATAACTTTAAAATGAAACCCCAATGAATATTGAAAATGGTTCATAAATTTTTATTCAAATAAAACTAAACAAAATATTGTTAGTAATACATGACCCTCTCCAACAAATTTAATTGTATGCAGTTGAAATTTCAATTAACAGAATGAAAAGAAAGTTCATCAGAACAATTACCATGAAAGTATTTATCCAAAAGTCCTGACTTAACCAATATTTTTTGGTCGGGTTAGGGAAAGTGACTGAAGTGGGATGCCATATCAAGACCAATAACATTTGGAAGAACTTTTTGGAAGGGTAAAGATTCTCTGAATATATAACATACTACAAGACCATTGTGGCAGAAATTATTGAAAGATTCCTGGACAGTTCATGAAAGTTAACTGCATTGCTTTATCAAAAAATAAAACAAAACCTCATGTGAAATAGATTGTAGGTCCATGTCTTCTAAAAGTTCCATCATAAATGGTTTAATAAATGATTTTTTTAAGAAAAATTTATATTTGAATTTTCTAATATGGCTATAAAAAAAATTTCAAAATATAATTTTATATTTTTGCTAAAGTTTATATACATTGTGGCAATGGAAGTTTTGCATCGAGTTTCATGTCTTATCATTATGTTTCAAATATTTCTGCTGCATCCTGTATTTTCTGGTAAGGATTATATCTAAGCTATTGGTAGAAATAAGAAAATGAAATATCTAGTTTTGTTTATTTCCATAGGAACTGGAAACTGGGCAAAATATTACTCTCCCTATGGAAAATCAATGTAGAAAAACAATTTCATCTGAACACATTGCATGAAATTTGTCTATAACCCCAGGGAAAGTTATGGCATCAGGGTCATGAAATAGTTATAGATTCCTTAGGGGGGCAGACTTCATAAATCTTGTGCCTGGCTGTCACAGTATGAAAAAGTGATGATCTGTTAATGAAAATTTTGAAATCATGTTGTTAGGCATAGAAGTTGCCATTTTGTCTGTGCTGATTTAGTAGCGTATGCTTGTTGTGGAAATTATTAAATACAGCAGTAAATAAATGCTTTTATTTTTTACTGCATTTCTAATTGCAGAAATATTATAAAGGGCAAAAACATTCATAACCAAAATCTGGAAACTGAGCAGAATTAATTTTAATATGGAAAAATTCAAACACAAAAACCATTTATTAGATTGATTGGAATAAATAAAACTGGATACTATATCCCCATTTTTTGTTGTGAAGGATCAAGGTCATGCCATCAGAAATGATTAAATTCTAAAGAAATTGTTCATAAATTGCATCATGTCAAATGGAATAGTTTGTAAATCTTTTCGGTTGGACATTCATAAATGCAAGATGCCCAGCTGTTAAAGAGAAATAAAAAATGTCCAACAGAAGATGCTATAATTTATCATCCTAAAAGAAAATTATTAGATCACAAAGAAATTGTAAAAAAAAAGAAATTTCCAAGAAGTGTCTGTCGTATTCAATAAAATGATGCATGAAAGAAGGATTGCTGCCTAAATAGACAAATTTTAAATATTATCTATCTATCTATCTATCTATCTATCTATATATATATATATATATATATATATATATATATATTTGTTTGAATAAAAGACAGACCACGTTAAGATTCCATGTAATAAACTATTTCACCATAACCCCTTTAACAGGGTTCTGGATCATCAGACTTTACTTCCAAAATTCTGAAATGGAAAGTGAAAACAAACAGATAGTTTTTACGGACCTCATCAAGTCTACATAAAATTAACGAAGTGAATGTGAGGTGGGAGAGAGGATATGGGTGTGTCATATGTATTATTTTAGTTTCCTATTTTAAATTTGTTGTTAGATGTTGCTCAAATTTAACGCTTCTTTAATCTCTAATATATAGATGGCTAAGGGTGAATGATAAGAACGACATTAAAGGAAGAATTTAACAACCCCATTAAATTACGACATCTCATTCAAATATATTTAAAAGTAAAACAGACCACTTTAAGGTATTTTATAATAATTTTATTTCACATAGTCCTTTTAAAATGATGCGGATCATCAGGTTCTAATTCACTTCCAACAATGAAATGAAACAAAAATTTAAATATTAGCTCTGGATTTACATTGAGCTCTCAGGATTTTGTATCCTCCTTGGGATTACTTTTACAGATTACCAAGTTCTTCATAACTTATATATATATATATTGTCAGATTTGCACTCGAATAAAACCAAAGTTCTACAAACCCAAACCGGGAACCCTAGCAAAAGCTGCACAGCCATTTGAAAGGCTGAGCATGGACTTCAAAGGCTCTCTTCCATTTAAATCCCAAAACAAATATCTACTAACTGTTGCTGAGGAATATGTATGATTCCCTTTTGTTTTCATTTAAAAGCAAACAACAGTCATACACTGCCTTTGTATATATTTCTGTTCTCAATATTTCTTCATCTTCATTCATATATATAGCAGGACCTCTTTTATGTCCAATCAATTCTAAGAAGATTCCTATTTTCTGTTTCTTCAGGTTACCGTAAGCTGGAAACAAAAAAGAAAATCCTCAAGGAAATGGACAAAATTGAGATTTTAAAAAGCATAATATAGAAGATCATATCTGGCTATATTTCTGAATATCGAACCATCTGAGATTCCTACTCCGATGCAGAGATCTACAACTTCAGGCTTGGCACCAAGACTTCTCATCAATTCAAGGAGAGCTCGTCTGGTTGCAGAAAAAGCAGGACACACCCTTGTCCAAGAGAGAATCCAGTACAATCGTTGGATAAAACAGAGACTACAAGCTCATATCTCCCAGAGGCTCGAGGATTTCTTCAACAGAATTACCAATGAAGATCAGAGAAGGATCCAAAATGACCTGGATAAATCCTTCAGACATGAATTCAATGTTAAATTAAACAGATTGAAAGATCAGAAGGTGATGCATAAGGTCCATCACCCACCAGTGAAAGCAGTAATCAACATCAGCCAATATCAGCTGAGTGCCTCTGAGGAGTCAGTATTGAATAAGGGTCTCAACTTTGCCACAACCATCAGGCGGGTGCCATACTTGGACATTATTGCCAGAGTCAAGGAGGTGGCCTTGAACTTCTCTCAGGCTCAGGTGGATGAACTGAGATGGAAGGTGAGACAGACCTTGGAGAAGGCCAAGCCGCCCAGGTCAAACATCATGAAACTGGAGAGGCTGGCGATCGGATCCCTACAGAGGGATGGAAGATCATACAGTTAACATTTGAAAACCAAAACCTTCCAATTAGACAATGGGAAGTAATAACTGAGGTTCTGTATGCTATAAGAACACTATTGTGTACAAAAACTAATGCTACACTTCACAAAAGGTTTTTAAAATTTCTAAGGTGAAATTCGTCCAGGATCTCCCCCTCTTCATGGCTCTCACAGCCACGTATTGTTTTACTTAGAAACTATGTTCGACAAAGCAAGTATGATTCTCCTGTGAGTAAGTACCTACTCAAAGCAAACCTATTCTATGCATGCATCTAGCACCTCAATGTGAGACAATCGAATGCTTCCCTCAGAGATTTGACCCCTGCTGGCAAGTTATCACACCAGAGAGAGGACAATTAGTGAAGAGAAAAGACAATAAAAATTTAGTGGAGAGAAAGGACAATAAAAGAACAGAATTCATGAAGACAGATGATGGCAATTGATGTTGCATTTAAATTTTGAAGATCGTATGTGGCAAGAAACCAGAAGAGAGTTCCAAAAGCAAGAAGTGTGTGAAAGTATATTATTAAAATAGAACTTATAGTTACATAGCTAGTTCAAAAGTAAAACGCTTAAACCTAGTTGACAATCTAGTAGTCAACTTATCAGAATAACTGAGATATTTATGAAAAAAGAATTGTGAAGCCACATCATGGCAGTAGGAAAATGACTGAAGTCCAGATGCCAGGATGTTTCTGAATGAGTATCCTTGTCTTTATTTTTTTTATCACAATATTTAAGTAAACATACTCTGCAATTTTAACATTAACTATTTTATGAATATATTTGCTAAGGAAATAAAATTCTCTGAATTTTCTTTTTTCAGCCAAGCCATCATGGCCGACAACAGACAAATGTTAAACACCTTTTCTCCCGGATCGATTCAAAAGGTAATAATACATCATTTACAAAATGAGGTATCTGCTATTGCACAACAGTTAAGTCTTTTTCCATATAATTCAAAAATATGAGTTTGATTCTCACAAAGTGCTTTATAACTATGATCTTGTGTCAGCATAAGCTATTGTATGTCTTACCATAAAACCTTTCCTGTCAATGTGGCTTAGAATATGCAGAGAGGGTCACCTTCCAACATAGGGTATAAACCACACCTATACTTACTTTTTTACCAAAATGGACATAATATCTCACTTTTTGACTCAAATGTAAATGAGACCTGATGTTTAATTGTTTGATTCAAGTGTAAACCAGACCTGATGTTTAATTGTTTGATTCAAGCGTAAACCAGACCTGATGTTTAATTGTTTGATTCAAGCGTAAACCAGACCTGATGTTTAATTGTTTGATTCAAGTGTAAACCAGACCTGATGTTTAATTGTTTGATTCAAGAAACAAACCAGACCTCATGTTTAATTGTTTGATTCAAGCGTAAACCAGACCTGATGTTTAATTGTTTGATTCAAGTGTAAACCAGACCTGATGTTTGTTTGATTCAAGTGTAAACCAGACCTGATGTTTAATTGTTTGATTCAAGTGTAAACCAGACCTGATGTTTAATTGTTTCTTCAAGTGTAAACCAGACCTAATGTGTAACTGTTTCTTCAAGTGTATACCAGACCTGATGTCTAACTTTTTGACTTTAGTGTAAGCTAGATATATATTTATCTATTAATTGCAATTTTTGTTCTATAAAATTTAAATAGTCTGACATATGCGGAAGTGTCATTTATTACCTAACCTAAGCTAATCACCATGGAGTAATGCTTGGGTACCTCATCATAGGGTAATGGTTAACAAGCTAGTTTAGCAGACCATTAATATTGTACATTGTTTGATCTTTATTGGGTTCCTCATAATTATGGCCTTTTGCCTTGCATTTATGTAATGGTTAATGAGCTAGTCTAGTAGATTATTATTATTATTAAATAATGAATTTGATCCTCACTGGATCTTAGCAAATACCCATCCCCCCACCAAATATTTTAATTATTTTCTGTCTGTGACAATATTGTGACTGATTCAATTAGTCAAATTCCATAAATAATAACAAACTAACTTTTTGACCTTGATGCTGAAAAAAAAAACGATTCATCAAAGGACGATTGTTCCCTTGGCATCACTATTAGTGTAGAGGGAGAGGGATGCGCTCCGCCCGGTTTACTTGCCCATGGCATGCTATGCATGAATGAATACCTCTGGCTTTCAACTCAAAATGTGGAGAGAACTGGTTAGATGCTCAGCTGTACAGCAGAAACCCTTAGACCACATGCGGTCATGAGACTGCTGAATGATGAAACTGATAGTATTTCTTCTTCTTCTATGTGCCCTGTCCCTTCAGGACGTTGGCGATTATGGCTCTCCACACTTTCCGGTCCTTTGTAGCTTTTAATAAATTTTGTCTTTTTGTTATCTCTCCTAAACCCTATTCTTCCATCCATTTACACAAGCTCACTTTTCTTATTCTTCTATCTGCCGTGTCCCTTCAAGACATTGAGGATCATGGCTCTCCACAATTTCCTGTCCTTTGTTGCTCTTAGTAAATCTTTTTGCTATCTCTCCTAAAACCTATTCTGCCAACCATTTACACAAGCTCACTTTTCTTCTTTTTCTTCTTCTATGTGCTATGATCCATCAGGACGTTGGTGATTGTGGCTCTCCACAATTTCCTTTCCTTTATAGCACTTAGTAAATTTTGTCTTTTTGTTATCTCTCCTAAACCCTATTCTGCCATTCATTTACCGAAGCTCACTTTTTTCTTCTGCTATGTGCTGTGTATCTTCAGGAGATTGGGGATCATGGCTCTCCACAATTTCCTGTCCTTTGTTGCTCTGAGTAAATCTTTTTGCTATCTCTCTTAAACCCTATTCTGCCAACCATTTACACAAGCTCACTTTTCTTCTTTTTCTTCTTCTATGTGCTGTGATCCTTCAGGACGTTGGTGATTGTGGCTCTCCACAATTTCCTTTCCTTTATAGCACTTAGTAAATTTTGTCTTTTTGCTATCTCTCCTAAACACTATTCTGCCATCCATTTACCGAAGCTCACTTTTTTCTTCTGCTATGTGCTGTGTATCTTCAGGACATTGGGGATCATGGCTCTCCACAATTTCCTGTCCTTTGATGCTCTGAGTAAATCTTTTTGCTATCTCTCTTAAACCCTATTCTGCCATCCATTTACACAAGCTCACTTTTCTTTTTCTATGTGCTGTGTCCTTTCAGGACATTGAGAATCATGGCTCTCCACAATTTCCTGTCCTTTGTTGCTCTTAGTAAATTTTATCTTTCCTAAACCCTATTCTGTGATCCATTTACTAAAGCTCACTAAGTATGTTATATATTGTTTTCCTCTCTCTCTTGTCACCAAGCCCTCTTTCTTCATCATGTGCCCTAGAAATTTTAACTATCACTTGTTTCTTAATACATTGCTTAGACTTTGGAAGGCATCTTTCATGTTCCCAATATACCTTTGGAATTCAGTGTTGCATTTTTCATCCTCTGTTAAAATTCTTGCCAGATATTTAAATTGTTGTACTTGTTCAATTTTGGTATCCCCAATTTGTAATTTGCATGTTGGGCTGTCCCTTTTGCTAACAACCATACATTGTATTTTCTTGCAGTTAAGGTTTAGTCCTTTCTTCTTGATTTCCTTCACTCCCTCAACATATAGGAGGAATGATATTTCACAAGATTTCAGTACTATTTTCTTTGTTTTTAATGATATTTTTTGTTTCTTAATACTTTGCTTAGCTTTTGGAAGGCATCTTTCGCTATCCCAATGTGCCTTCAAATTTCAGTGTCACACTTTCCATCCTCTATTAAAACACTCGCCAAATATTTAAATTGTTGTATGTGCTTGATTTTGGTATCCCCAATTTGTAATTTGCATTTTGGGCAGTCCCTTTTGCTAACAACCATACATTCCATCTTCTTGCAATTGATTTTTAACACAATACGTGATAAAAATTGAAATATTAATAGTAATTTGTAGCTATGGTAAACTAGCATCATCTCTCCTAAACCCTGTTCTGTCATCCATTTTCTCAAGCTTACTAGGTAGGTTATGTGTTGTTTACCCCTGTCCCGCTTGACTTAAATCTGTATTGTAAGTATTAAATTTTCCAAGCCCTCTTTCCTCATTACGTTTCCTAGAAATGTTAACTATCTCTTCCTTAGTCTAAGTATAAGCATCTTTTTTGTTTCCATTTTTTCCTAAAACTTTCTTGTTACTCATATTTTTCAGTCCATAGTATTCTCAGCATCCTTCTGTAGAACCACATTTCTGTTGCCCCAAATCTCTTCTTCATCTGTGAGGTGATTGTCCAGCATTTACTGTGATATAGGAGGACTGATATTGCATAACAGTTCAGTACTTTTTTCTTTGTTTTTGTTGTTTCAAGTCTCTTCTTCATCTTTGAGGAGATTGTCCAGTATTCACTGCCATATAGAAGGACTGATATTATGTAACAGTTTAGGACTCTTTTCTTTGTTTCTGCTGTTTCAAGTCTCTTTTTCATCTGTGAGGAGATTGTCCAGCATTCACTGCCATATAGGAGTACTTATATTGCGCGACAGTTCAATACTCTTTTCATTGTTTCTGTTGCCCCAAATCTCTTCTTCATCTGTGAGGAGATTGTCCAGTATTCACTGCCATATAGAAGGACTTATATTACATAACAGTTCAGTACTCTTTTCTGCGTTTCAAACAAGATTTTCCTGTTTCTTAATACTTTGCATAGCTTTTGAAAGGCATCTTTTTCTATCCCAATGCACCTTAGGAGTTCAGTGTTGCACTTTCCGTCTTCTGTTAATGTGTGTTCTGACATTGGTAATCTTTTCAATTGATTCTTGTTTTCAGGTCAAATACACCATGTGTGCATCACATGCAGTGATGACACCACAGTCCAAGTGGTTGAGCTTTCAAATGGTATCCTTTCATTAAAAAAACCAAATAGTTACTAGAAGATCAGGAGTTCAATCTCTGCAATAAGCATCAACGACTTTGAGTTTAAAATAACGTTTAAAATCTCAATCCTTCTGTCTGCCATTATAACATCCGTAATTAAATGTACAAAGAAATAGTATTTATAATTATGTTTTTATTATTTTTTTTTTACTAACGTTCACACAATACAGGGCCCAAGAGTAACTCAAGGTAGAGGGTTACTGTGTGGTGTTGTATTAGCATAAGAAAGGGAAAGAAGTGAAGCTCTTGCAGCTATACAGAAAAGATAACGGCTAACTCTAGTCGTGAAGAGGTTATGGTTTAATTAGTGAATAACATTTCCAAGTTCAATCAGAAATGGTCAAAGTATAGGGTAGAAATAGAGATTAAAAGGAATTGGAAACCTATTCCTAAACGGAGAACAAGGGATAAACTGCTACTCCTGTTCAAAAGACTGGGAAGGAGTGTGAACCAAACAATAGACAAATCTATCTCCTCCTATTGAGATAGAAGAAAAAATAAATAATCATACTTATTATAAAACCCAGGTTGTGTGTGTGTGTATCCTACATTTTTCAACCGATTTCAACAAAACTTCACAGGACTACGTAAAATTACCTTGCAGTGGTTCTGACAGCACCAAAAATTGGAAAAACACAATTGTTTTTGCACGAAATCAATTTGAAAACACAATTAAGAGGCATCACTGTCACCAGAATGAAAGAGGGACAACTCATATTGAGTTATACTTATTATAAAACCCAGGTTGTTTGTGTGTGTGTGTGTCTGTGTTCCTTTATATATGGGATCAGATTTCCTACATTTTTCAACCGATTTCAACAAAACTTCACTTTTTTTTTCAGGTAGTGTTTCTTATTGTCTTGCACACTTTTTTTTTTTATTTTTACATTCAGAATGCTTTAAAAAATTCCATTTACAAGACAATTGTTTATAATAAAATTCTATTCAATCGGTAAACTCATAAGGATTGAAAACAATGTTTTTGTTTGAGTTTGACCAATTCGTTGAAAATAAAAACAAACAAAAAAAACTAATTAAGACATGTGTGTCCGTCAACCTTAAACAATAATCTTTGTCAATTTTATTTTTCAGTCTTTATGATGGTCGATACTTAATCTATCTCTTACTGTTACATCCCTGGGCAACGCCGGGCTCTATTGCTAGCTAGAGAATAAAATTTCAGAGTTCACTTGGAAATGTCAGAAGTATCAAGTTGATGTAGGACTTAGAAGGAACCTGAGACCCAATCCTAAACAGGAAACAAGGGATAAACTTCTATGCCTGTTCAAAAGACCTGAAAGAAAAAAATGTCCATATATATATATATATATATATATATATATATATATATAACCTAACCTAAACAAAATAAACTATGAAATCTCCACAAATATCCTTAAATGCCTATAATTTATAACAGAAGGCAGTTTATACCAACGGTTTCCCATACTTAATACTTCTCATTTTTCACTCTTGCGTGGTCATGTGTGACGTCATAAGCTGCGACGCGATTTTCGCTTCCGCGTCTCGTATATATGAGTTTGTCGTTACTTGGAAATTTTTCATGCAGCAAGGGCGGACTATCATTGTTGTTTCATCCATGTGTTGTTTGATTTATTGAATTTGTCATCTTTGATAATGGCTTATGTTAGCTGAAAACTTAGATTGGATTTAAACATGTATCAATACGGTGTTTTCCTTTCGTCTTTCAATGATAATGTGATTAAGCTTATCAGACAATATGAAAGGAACTTACTTAAAATAAATAGACAAAACTTGTCTATATTATTTAATGAAACATGCATTAATGAAAAATTGCTGTCTAAATATACACAATATATATATATATATATATATATATAAGCTGTTGTCTTTGCCATCCTTTTGTACGGCTCAGTCGTGGACTCCATGCAGGTACCATATACGCCAGCTGGTTGTTTTCCATAAAAGCTGTCTGTGTGCAATCTGTGGAGTTAAGATTCAAGATAGGACATCTAACGTAGACCTGTTTAACAGGTGTAATATTGGAGGAATCGAGTCTTTTCGCATACAGTCTCAGTTAGAGTGGACTAGTCATGTCTTGAGAATGTCTGATGACAAGATACCCAAGATCCTAATGTACAGCCAATTAGATCAGGGCTATGAGAATGTAGGACGCCTATGGCTAAGATACAAAGACAAGCCGAAGAGCAACTTGTCAGCTGTCAAGATACCACATAACACCCTTGAGCACTTAACATTGGAGCAGGTAGAATGGAGATCAATGTGTTTTAGTGAACTCAGCAGTTTACAATCTGCTTGTTTGAATCATCTTCAAGAAGTGAGAGCAAGATCTAAAAGGTCAGCCAATCTAAAAATGATCTCATCTCACAATCCTCACTCTTGCTTCATATGTGGCCTCCTTTGTAAATTACTAGTTGGTCTTAGAACATAATATTATAATTATTGTTTTTAAAGAATATGTTATCCAGAAATTATGTTTCGAAAGTGAAACTCAAATCTTAAATTAAACTTAAAAAATTAAACTTAAAATTTAAAGCTCAGTTCCATTTTCAAGAGATGCTGAGAATAACTCAGCATCGCTTGAAAATGGAACTGAGCTTTAAATTTTGAGTTTAATTTTTTTTTAAGTTTAACTTAAGATTTGAATTTCACTTTTGAAACAGCAATTTCTGTGTTACGATGGATACATATTCTATAAAAACTTAAATAAATATATATATATATATATATATATATATATATATATATATAATATTTCATATAGGGGAGCTACAGACAGTCTTTAGATATATATATTTTTTTTTACATTGATGTTCACCCTGTACAAGGCCTGCGAGCCACTTGAGGTAGAAGGTTACAGAGTAAGAGGCACAGTTTATGGGGATATATGAAGCAGATATTGATTAACCCTAGACTTAAACAGGTTAAGATTGTAATGATTGGTAATTGATTTCACAAACCACTGCTTTGTATGAAATCATTATTAGATACATGAAATAAGTATTGGAGTAAAGGTCTGTAAACAAAAAACAAAAAAACATCCTTTAGCTACACCCTAAATAATTTTCTCCCAAAAGATGTTTGCTATACCCTCTTCTATTTCAAGACTTTAATAACATTCCGCAATGCACAAGCTTTTTTTATTTATTTCTGCTACATGGTTTTAAAAATTCCTTAGCCGTTTTCCATAGACCATGCCAAGAAGATGGATCTGAAGGTTCTTTTAGTGCTGCCAGGACATATATCCAGTGTCCAAACAATCACTTGCCTGAAAACTCTTACTCCACCATGTTGGGAAAATGGACAGAGTTATCTGCTCTTCTCTGCCGGTGGGCGGGCACAATTCAATTGTTGTCGACTCACGTTTCTGGCACCAAACAACCAGGATGATGACCAAACGACAGTTTGTATTCCTGAGCAGCTATGTAGAGAATTTTTGGTGAAACGTATTCCCAAGCATTGGGCAACAAAAAACCTTACAGTCGATCCTGAAACAAGAATTATGGACGTGACAGCATTTCATGGTCAAAGTGTTGACCCAAATTTTCCCCAGAATATTGTTTTTGTTGGAATGGCTTGTTCTGATGGTTCTGTACGGTAAGTATATTCTCTTCAATGTTTTTTTTTTCATATCTACTCATCCCCTACTCTTGTTTAAAAAACTTGAAAAGAGTGTCAACAGGATGATAGGCAAAGCTATTACTCCAATTGAGAAAAATAAATAGTATATAAAATTTCAGTGTTTAGTCAGAGGTGTTAGTAGTATAGAGCTGAAGCAGACTTTAGGAGGAATCAAGAACCGAATCCAAAACAGGTAACAAGAGACAAAACTTTACTCCTTCAAAAGACTGGATATATATTCTTTAAAATTTAAATATATATATATATATATATATATATATATATATATATATATATAATATTTCATATAGGGGAGTTACAGATAGTCTTTAGATATATTTTTTTTACAATGATGTTCATTATTTACAGTCAAACTAATATCTTCATCTTTGTTGTTATTATCACAACATTTCAGCTTTCTGGGATAGGGAATTATTATTTACATCATTTACAGGCTAATATCCTCATCTTTGTTGTTATTATCACAACGTTTTGGCTTTCTGGGATGAGGAATTACAATTATTTCCATTATTTACAGTCAGACTAATATCCTCATCTTTGTTGTTATTACATTTTCGGCTTTCTGGGATGAGGAATTATCATTATTTCCATTATTTACAGTCAGACTAATATCCTCATCTTTGTTGTTATTATCACAACGTTTTGGCTTTCTGGGATGAGGAATTACAATTATTTCCATTATTTACAGTCAGACTAATATCCTCATCTTTGTTGTTATTACATTTTCGGCTTTCTGGGATGAGGAATTATCATTATTTCCATTATTTACAGTCAGACTAATATCCTCATCTTTGTTGTTATTACATTTTCGGCTTTCTGGGATGAGGAATTATCATTATTTCCATTATTTACAGTCAGACTAATATCCTCATCTTTGTTGTTATTACATTTTCGGCTTTCTGGGATGAGGAATTATCATTATTTCCATTATTTACAGTCAGACTAATATCCTCATCTTTGTTGTTATTACATTTTCGGCTTTCTGGGATGAGGAATTATCATTATTTCCATTATTTACAGTCAGACTAATATCCTCATCTTTGTTGTTATTACATTTTCTGCTTTCTGGGATGAGGAATTATCATTATTTCCATTATTTACAGTCAGACTAATATCCTCATCTTTGTTGTTATTACATTTTCGGCTTTCTGGGATGAGGAATTATCATTATTTCCATTATTTACAGTCAGACTAATATCCTCATCTTTGTTGTTATTAGCACAAAGTTTTGGCTTTCTGGGATAAGAAATTATCATTATTATCATCACAACATTTTGGTTTTCTGAGATGAGGAATTATCATTATTTACATTATTTCCAGTCAGACTAATATCCTCATCTTTGTTGTTATTATCACACCATTTCAGCTTTCTGGGATAAGGAATTTTTATTTACATCATTTACAGGCTAATATCCTCATCTTTGTTGTTATTATCACATTTTGGCATTCTGGGATGAGGAATTATCATTATTTACAGTCAGACCATTATCCTCATCTTTGTTGTTATTATCACGTTTTGGCTTTCTGTGGGGAGGAATTATCATTATTTACATTATTTACAGTCAGACTAATATCCTCATCTTTGTTGCTGCAATCATAACATTTCGGCCGTTGTGCACTCTAGCCTACTTCAGGTGTCTGTGGATCCAGGTAGCCGCTACAAAATTTTAAACTGAACTGTTTATTCAATCTATCGGAATAGATTGATCACATTTCACTGTCTATGTCTAGGAATATTTTGTTTTGGTTAATTGTTCAATTAATCGTCTTGAGCATATCTGTACTACCCAGCCCAGTGATTGAACTCAAAATTATGCCACCACATTTACTGACCAACAAGTTAATCTTCTTGGCCATCAGTTAGAACTTTAGGGCTTTAGATCTAATGTTCTTCCCACCTCTGCCAAAACTTTAGCCTTTATGTCAAGCTTGGCTGCCTTTGCCACCACATTTTTTCTTATTTTTAGTTTTACATTACTTTTACATTACTTTTGCAATATCAATCTTTTTTGTTGTGCCCCATTGTTATTACTTGTTCTTTCTTTTTTAATTAAATATAAGACATCTTTTTTTTTTTTACTTTTTTTTTTTTGGCTTTTTCTTACGTACAGGGTTTTCAGTTTTAATGAAGAATCTCGCAAGCTCCATTGTCTCTGGCAGTCTTCTGCATTTAGCAACTGTGTCTTACAAGTCACCCACTTTGTCCATTCTTCAAACAACACTGTTCCTTGCAGGATATTCCTCTTATCTGCTGCCACAGATGGCTATATATACTTCTGGGAAATCACTTCCATTTGCCGTTCACAACTTGTAACCGATTCCAGAGAGATTCCTTGTGCTCCTGAGAATGAGACCTTTAATGATTTTGCCACTGTTGAAGCTGATTCCTTAGAGATTCTTGGAAATGCATCCACTGACAACGCGGAGGAATCCCATGACAGGAAAAGAGTGGGAACTCTTTTAACAAATGGATTGAGCTCCGATTGTAAGGAAGAATCAGATTTCAATATTTCGGCAAACATGTCTGGAATAAATAGTTTGCATATCAAGCAATTTCCAGGTTAGTACTTTGGTGTTATGAACTTGAGCAGAGATGGTGCATTTTTTCCCAAAGCTCCAACAAATATGTTCTAAATAATGTCTTCATTATCTCTGAGAATATTAGGCCTAAATCCTGATATATATTTTCATTTTCTCTTTCTACTATCTTTTTCCAAAACGAACAAGCTTTTTCATATTTGTGTTTGACTATTTTGTAATTTGCCTTGCTTCTAGTGTTTTTGTTTGCCTAACATTTGATATATTTAAAAAAAAAAAATGTTAATTGTTTGGGAGCTTCTAAAATAATTAACATATATATAATGTTTATATTTACGTATATTACATATATGTAATGTTAACTTTGTATTTTCTACTACCATTCCTTTTTTATTTTAATTGTTTGACAGCTTCTAAAATAAGTAACATATATAATGTTTATATTTACGTATATTACATATATGTAATGTTAACTTTGAATTTTCTACTGGCATTCCTTTTTTATTTTAATTGTTAGTTTAAGTATTAGTACTATCAAAAAAGCTGTAAAAATGATTTTATTGTATGTTAAATAATGGCTTTTTAATATCCAAGTATTTTTAGGCTTCACATAAAGCCAAATTTACACAATTATTAGAAAACATTTTCACTAATTTTCATCTAGCTAAGTTACACACACACTGCACTCTACTCAAATTAAATTTTAAAAGGAACACAAATATATCAGACGGATAGCCATTAAGTGAATCTTGTTTACCACAGATGTTTTCAACTATGTCCGTGCGTTTCCCTTATAAAGGCTTTAAGATCCTGGACAGTAGCACACCAACAGAAAACAGAGAGAGACTGCATGCACACATGGCTGACTGCCCATCCAACCATTAGGCTTTGTAAATGACCTCTTGTAAACACAGTAAATGAATGGACCTGATCAAAGCGACAAGCACGACTTGATAACTACCAAGCAGTCAGCCAGGATTAAGGGCTCTTCTTTTTTCATACCTTGTACACCACACATTGAGCCCGCTACTCATATATGTAATATTAACTTAGTATTTTCTACTGGTATTCAGTTTTATCAATTGATAGTTTAAGTGTTAGTACTGTCAAAAAGGCAGTATAAATGATTTTATTGCATGTTAAATAATGTCTTCATAATCTCCAAGTATTTTTAAGCTTCACATAGAGATAACTTAAAGCCAAATTTACACAATTATTAGAAAACATATCTCTAACTACACACCAATTTTTGTCTAGCTAAGTTATACACACTCTGCACTCAACTCAAAACAAATTTTAAAAGAAACACGAATATGTCAAACTGCTAGCCATTATTGAGGTGAATCTCATTTGCCACAAATACTTTCAACTACGTCTGCACATTTCCCTTATATAGGTTATAGGAACCCAGACAGCAGCACAGTAGCATTAACTGGAGAGGGACTGCACGCACAAACAGCTGACTGCCCGTCTGACCATTAGGCTTTGTAACCGACCTCATGTAAACACAGTAAATGAACGGACCCTATCAACGTGACAAGAACAAATTGATAGATACCAAGCAGTCAGCCGGGGTTAAGAATAAAATCTGGTTTACTGATAGAAATTGTTCTGTTTTTCCTTTATGGGTAACAATTTAACTGAAGGGTACTTTTTAAGCCACAATTGTTTGACCTGAAGAAGCTGCAACCTGTCGACAAACCTGATGTCTGGTCTGAGGGCTTGGAACATCTAATACAAGATAGATTGAAGGCAAGAGACACAGAGGAAAGCAACACATAACATACTTCATGAGCTTATAGCAGTAGGTGCTGTTAGAAATTGTTCTGTTTTTTCCTTGTGGGTAACGATCTGGCCAAAGGGTACTTTTTAAGCCACAGGTGTTTGACTGGGAGAAGCTACACCCTGTTGACAACCCTAGTGTTTGGTCTGAACTGCAACACATCATTTTGACATTGTGTTTTTTTTTTGTTTTTCTTCATTTTTAGATGGCAGCTTAATTTTGGGCTCTGGTGGTGATGACAATGCATTTTTTGTGACGTCTTTTTTACTTTCTCCGCCTGATTCAACAAAAGAAGATAAACTGATCAATTGTCAATTTTCACTCAAAAATCAATTTGGACATGCAGCACAAATTACAGGTAAGCTAAATCAATATCTATGTGGGTCATAGTTTTAAAAAAATCACTGACACAGCATTTCTTTAAGGGAGTGCTTAACATTTCTCGGCCTGACTTCATGCATCTACTAAATTGTTGGCTTATGGCCATATCACATTGAAACACTGGTTCTTCATGCAGGGTGGTAGCACCTATTAGGGTCCCAGGTATGGGCAAATAGTTAACCCCGAAACTGAGACTACATCCACATCCTGGGTATGACGATAAACTACGTCCAACAGCAAGGCCTCTGATCAGGAGGCTTTGAAGAGCATGGAACCACCTCTTAATTGCTGGTGTTCCCAGGTCCACCCTGACCTGGGGTGGTAGCACCTGTTAGGGTCCCAGCTATGGGCACATAGTTAACCCAGAAACTGAGTTAAAAAGCATTATAAAAGTGTAAAAATAGGTTTTAATACCAGAAATACTTTGTAAAAAATTATTACCAGAAATAAATTTAAAAAAAAAAAAAATGTGTTACCAGCAATGTTTTTGAAAAAAACTATTGCCAGCAATACGTTTTTGAAAAAATAATATTACCAGCTATAGGTTTTTGGGAAAATAATATTACCAGCTATATATTTTTGGAAAAATAATATTACTAGCTATAGGTTTTTGGAAAAATAATATTACCAGCTATACATTTATGAGGAAAAAAAAATATTAACAGAAATAGATTTTTGACAAAACAAAAATATTACCAGAAGAAAAAAAAAAAAGGTTGTCGGCATTAAATAACCCATTGAGGTTGATATGCCGTAAAACAAAATAAACCAAACCAATCTAAACCAAAGAATACATATTCTATTCATACGAATCTATCCTAAAAATGTTGTCGACATTAAATAACACATTGAGGTTGATATGCCATAAAACAAAATAAACCAAACCAATCTAAACCAAAGACTACATATTTTATTCATACGAATCTATTCTAAAAATGTTGTCGGCAGTAAATAACCCATTGAGGTGTTGATATGCCGTAAAACAAACCAAACCAAAACTGTTCTTGATACATAAAAATTTATATAAGTGCCACAGCATAAGGAAGGTCTAAAGAAAGCTAATCTAAAAAAATTCATTTAAAAAATTTTCCCTTTTTTTTTTTTTTTTTTTTTTTTTAAAATATAAAAAAGTGAGTGGACTAGTTTATTTAACCTTTAGCATGCTGGAGGCATAAATTATCGCTGTAGAATTCTCCCCCTTTGCACATTGTATATGCATTGTCAAGTCGAGAGGGTTGCTATAAATAAGCACTTGTCAACTATTATTATTTCCGGAAATAACAGTTGAGAAGTGTTTATTTATAGCAAACCATATTTGTGACAGAATGCACCTAAAATGCAAAGGGGGGGTAAATGGAAGATCAAATTTTGGGCTCCACTTCCCAGTGCTTAATGGTTAAGTAGAGCCAAATTTTCTTCTTTCTTCTCAGTCACTCAATGTTGAGCACTTTTCATATTCTACAGGTATTCACATCATAAACAAAGAATTTATTGTCACGTCTTCAATTGATCAGCGGATCTGTTTATGGCATTTGCAGTTATGTGATGCAGAGAAAAAGGTAATCAAAATTTTTTTTTTTTCTAATTCTTCTATAGTGGAGTTGTCCAACAATTTGAACAGACAGGCTTATAGCCACATCACTTAAAACATTGGTCCCTGTCTGATCACCATAGTTAAGCAACATCGAGCCTGGTCAGTACATAGATGAGTGACTGCATGGAAATACCAGGTCCTGTAGGTTTGGATGTGCAGGTGGTGTAATGGATAATGACACGGAATTAGAAATGAAAGAGCTGAGTTCCAATTCCAGTTGAGTTTATATTCATTTACACATAAATACCCTTGGGAAAGGTATGACTCCACCTCTTCTCCCCCCAGCTATGGGTTAATTAGTAAAACTTGTATCAGTAAATTATTATTATCTACCCCACCCCCAAATTCTTCCGATCTAGAAATATTTTCTGGCTTTAAATAACCTGCAAAGGGTTGATAAGCCATAGAAAATCAATCAATGAAATATCTTTTAGATTTATTTACATTCTCTGGAATAGAAATGTATAGAAACTATAGTGGCCATAAAATGAGGGATCCGTTTATATATTGATTGTAATATAGAATTGATCCCCCACTTTGTAAACATAGTTTCTGGATATAAATAACCTGCAAAGGGTTGATAAGCAGTAAAAAATGAACCAATCAATCAATCAAATACTGATTAGCTACACAGGCATGTCTTTTAGATTTATTTACATTCTCTGGAATATAAATGGATAGAAATTATCGTGGCCACGAAGTGAAGGATCAATTTATATATTGATTGTAATATAGAATTGACCCCCCACTTTATAATCACATCATAGCTTCTTGTTTGTTTGTCGTGTCCTGAGTATGACAATAAACTACATCTGGCAGCAATGCCTCTGATTGGGAGGTTTTGAGGGTGGGTATGGTTGAAGGCATACAGTTGCATTCAAAACATTTAGATTTCAGCATTAAATAACCCATAGAGGTTGATATGCTGCTAAAAAAAAATCAACCATTTATCAAATTCTAACTAGGTATGAATTCACCTCTTCTCCCCAGCTATGGGTTAATTATTAAGACTTTTAGCACTAAACCATTATTATCTCCCCCCCCAAAAAAAAAATTCTTACAATCCAAAAATATTTTCTGGCTTTAAATAACCTGCAAAGGGTTGATAAATCTTAAAAAATGAGTTAGTTAATTAATCAATCTGATAACGGACATTTTTAAATAAACATTTTTGCAACAAATTGAGTTTTGGACTCTTCTTAAATAGACTGATCAATTTCTAAAAAATGGCGAAAACTTTTTCGGGGAATAATTTTAGTAAATTATTATTCATTAGACGTTTATCAAGCTATGATATTTGTTAGAATTAAAAAATATTGATTTATTTTTTTTATTGATTTAGGAGGGAGGCTCCTGTTCCTAATACTGATACAGTGTAAAATTGATCCTTGACATTTTACAGAGTTATCTGGACTTATTTGTTATTTACAGATGTCAAGTTTGAAACTGTCCTGACATTAATGATATCTGCATATTATTTTTTTTTAATTTTGTGAATTTTTTTATTTTTATTTTTTAGCTTTTTTTTTTTTTTTTTGTTAACTTGTTTTCTTGAGTTGGGTGGAGTCTTTTTCAAGACACCTGCACAAACTTTGGAAGGTCATAACTATTTATCTTCTTTTTTTAATATGCTAATATTCACTCAATACAAGGCTGACTAGACACCTTTGCCCATTAAGAAGTTCAATTTCCGTTTGTGTTGGTGTAAACAAAAAGTATGGCAATAGCTATGTATGTTCAACAAAGGAATGGAAGAGTTATAATAATTTTAAAACAGAAGGCGTTTATATTTTTGCACCCTCAAAAAAAGAATTCAGTGGCAGGGAGAATAATTCTAGAAAAAAAATTAGCATGGTAAAAGTTAATGTGACTTATAGAAGCAGACCCAGAAAAAATCATTTACGGCCCACTCGACTATGTGAATGTTCTGAAGCAATCAAACAGTGACACAAGAGAAAAGACAATACAAAACATGTTTTCAATATACTGGGGCGCAGTATTTTTATTAAGTATAGAATAGTCCATTATTATTATTATGGGAAAGATCCCATAACAATTGGTTCGGTTTTTTACTGCTTATCAACCCTTTGCAGATTATTTAAATCCAGAAACTGTATTTACAAAGTGGGGGATCAATTCTATACTACAATCAATATATAAACGGATCCCTCACTTTGTGACCCTTATAGTTTCTATACATTTCTATTCCAGAGAATGTAAATAAATCTAAAAGATATTTCATTGATACATCGTCATTTGGCATCATCTAGGGGTGGAGATAAGTGATACTTGGGTTATCTTTGTTGTTACTTCTGTCTTCTCATGACAAGCAGAACAGATCTTCCCTTCAGCCAACAAGAACTCTTCTGCCCATCTCTAACTGTGACTCTCCAGATCTCAACAGATGATGACTTTTGACTGCAAATATCTCTGACTGCCCCCTCTGTCTGTATCTACATTGTAATGGATGGCTTTTAAATCTGGTCCCTATGACCACTTTGAACTATCACTGGCCATTCTAGAATACGGCCTATGACTGGAATTTCCTACCTTCCATCTGAATGGCACTTGATCCCAAAAACTTTCATTCATTTATTTATTTACTTTATTTCATTTTCCTTCTAACTGCAGACAAAGAGTGGTTACTTTGAAGCTCTCACATCTTGATTTTAATGTGGGTTGTCATAAAACCAGGATAAATCATTTACAGCCTACTTGACTATGTGGATGTTTTAAACCAATCAAGCAGAGATCAATTGTGTGACACAAGTTTGCAATTTAATCCATATGAATAAGTTTGACTTTCTGGAAAAGAAATTATTCTGTTTCTAGCCATAATAGTTTATTTGGCCATTTCTGCTTGAAAGATATCAGGAGACAATTAAACATAAAACATAATATAAACATAACAGTGGACACTAAGGCCATCACCTAGCAGTAACAGCCTTTTTCATGCTTAAATCTATTCTTCAGGCCATTACATCTAAGCATGGAACAGACTGTTTCTGTTTGGTGTTGACCTCACTGTCCACTTTTACATATGTTCTATCTTGGATATTGAGCACTTTTACCTATAAATATAACATGCATACCTTAAAACTATATTTTTATCATAAAACATAACATTTATATGTTGTTTGTTTTTAATGGTTTATTCAGGGTTTTTTTTATTGATTTTATTGGGGGGGGTAATAGTTTATACAGGGTTTTTTAATGGTTTATTCATTTTTTTAAACCATAAATTATCAGAAAAAATATTATTTCCTTGTTTTGTTTGTTGAAGTAAAATTAGTCCTTATTTATTCACCGACTAAACAACTTTGCTCAATGATGACGTTCAATTTCCATTTGGGTCAGTGTAAACAAAAACTGGGAAAGGTTCAATTTAGTTTATGATAAGCAGAAAATGTAACACATAACTTGTTTATTAGCAGTTTATTCAAAATTTTTTTTAACCATAAATAATTTGCCTTAATAATAAGTTCCAAGAAAGGAAAGTTTTTACGCAATCTTATTTGTACATTTTGCATCCTGTTAATGTCTTGTCAATAAATGTAAATTTAATTCAGGTTTTATGACAGTATTTTGAGTTTTTTTTTTTTTTGTTAGGTTTGCATCTTTTGAATAATTGGAATAAGAGATGTGATGTCCTTTTTTCTCTCATTCTCCCTGAAAAAAAAATATTTTAAAAATTAATATTAATATCTGACTGAATTTTGTTGGCTTTTCAAACCTGGGTAGAAGGTTTCTCTTATTAGAAAATTCATGTTTTTTTTCTGCAATCTTCTTTTCTGTCTGAAATGCTTTAAATCTATCTTCATAAATTTGTTTATAATAAGCAGAAAATATAATGCATATCTGTTGTTTGCTAACGGCTCAGTCAAGATTCTTCTAAACAAATTGACAGGAAAAAAAAAAAAATTAAAAGAAAAAACTTGTAGTTCAAACGAAAGATTTATTTTATTTATTTATTTCGTCGGAAATACAAGTTTTTTTTTTTTTTAATTATGCACCTATCAATGGAGACAAGCATCTTAACTTTGAGGCAAAAAAATTGTTTTGCTTCATTTGTTAAAGTAAAATAATTATTTACATTACTTACATGCAGACTATAGCCCTGATTTTTGTGATTGTCATCACATTTCAGCAGTTGTGCTTTTTACATTAGTCGGACTATTGCCCTCATCTTTGTCGCCATATTTGTCACAACGTTTCGGCCGTTGTATGCTCCGGCCTTCTTCAGGTGGTTGGGATTTCGAACTGAACCCTTTATTTCGATCACTGGGGTAGACCGTTCTAGTTCCACGTGCCATGTTTGATGGATGTCAGTTATCAGTTATCTCCTGCTAATTTTCCCTCTGAAAGTTCTCCACTGCCTTAACCAGGTATTGAACTCACCTTCTTTGGGTCTGTCACTGGATCTAACCAACGCCTTTATCCACTGTGCCATGTGTCCTTGAGGACATTATATTCAAAAATATAGACAGACTCAGCAGTTGTGCTTGTCAGCCATCATCAGGTGTGTGCTGATTCAGGTAACCCTTTATTTATTCTATAGAGATAGACTGTTCCCATTCCACTACTTACGTCTGGGGATATCTCATCTAGGTTTTTATTTAGTATTACTCCATTATTTCTCACTTCATTTCGATTGAGTTGAATTGCTGTAATATTCTCCAATGACTTGACGGTGTTAATCTTGAGTGTTGCTACTCCTTAATTACAAAGATTTCTTAGCTGCGTATTTGAAAACCAGAATCAGTAAACTTTTAAATTCCAAAAAAATATATCTTTCTTTTATTTCTCTTCACTCCAGTACGTGTGCGTCCTGTGCAGATATGTTGAAGTAGCTGATTTATCCAGCATGGCAGTTTGGATATACAGGTAAGCAATAATGTTTCTTTTCTTTATAATTTTTGTAAAGTCTGATAAGAATATGAGACTAAATTTTTCATCTGCAAAAAACAGTTTATTCATTTATGGTGTCAGTCAAATTAATATTGCCTACAGAAGGTAAATGGTTTTCAGGAACCTTCTTCAAGCATTGCTTATTTTGTATAGCATGCTTATTCTTTTCCAAATAATTTCGGCTGCGGCACAAATGTTCATTGAATCAATAATTCCTCCACTTATTTTATAAATTGAAAAATTCCCAATAGCTTGACTGTCCCCAGGCGGCACTTCTATTTGATCCAAAATGTATATGTGTTATAGTTTCATTTACTTATCAAACATAGATTTTAAGCTATCATCTATTGATAGAAAATTGGGAGGTTTCTTTGTTTTTTCCTTAAAGAATGAGCAGGTCTTTTCATGTAGGGCCTGCAAATTTTGTATATAATCATTTCATTTACTTATCAAACATAGATTTTAAGCTATCATCTATTGATAGATAATTGGGAGTTTTTTTTTATCTCTTCAATAAAGAATGACCAGACGTTTTCCTGTAAAGCCTGCAAATTTGTGTAGGTATAATATAAAGTGTTTTTTGTATTATAGGTTGCTATATGGCCTCTATCTTGAAAGGAAAAGGTTAAAACATTGCAAGCTTGTCTCTACTCTTGTATATCAAATACTAGTACTAGAACTTAAAATTAAATTATTTCATTCATCAGGTCACAGTACTTATTTGGTATTGCACACTTTTTCAAATAATTATCCCTGCAGTATAAATGTTCAAGAGACCAAAAGCATCTATGTCCGGGAGGGAACCAAATTATTTTCCAGATGGCAAACCCTCTCTCACAGACCGGATGTGGCATACCCTCTCACTGCTCTGTCGCCATCTGCTCAGATGAACTGCATTCTTTGGTTTTTGCCAATTCTAACCTTCACAGCTAGGATCCACCATGTTACTCGTATTGAAGCAAACTACCTACATTCCCACCGTATTCCATTAGAGAGAAGTAAGTTTCAATTGATCAGCTTCTGCTGCTCTGGGGAATCAACTCCCAAGATGATGTTTTCTTGATTACTACAATCTTAAAATGTTCAAGTCCAGGGTTAACTGTTATTTTCCCCACCTATCCATATAATTTACCCCTTAATGTAACCATCTACCTTGAGTGGCCACCAGCTCTTGTACAGGATGGATGTCACTGTAAAAAAAAAAAAAATAGGAATTTCCCTGCTCATTTCCTTAAAAAAAAAAAAAATTAATGTAAAATTTCCACCAGCATGACTATATTCATTTGGTAGAATAGAATAAATGGACAATAGTCTCATTAGCTTAAAATCTGTGTTTGCCAAGCTATCTAGATATCAATCTGTTTATATCTATCCGTCTATTTCGGGTTGTTTATATATATCTATCCATCTCAGTCTGTTCATATCTATCTATTTCGGGTTGTTTATATATATCTGTCTATATCTGGTTGTTTATATCTGTCTATCCATCTTGGTCTGTTCATATCTGTCTATCTATCCATCTATCTCGGTCTGTTCATATCTATCTATTTATCTTGGTCTGTTTATTTCTATCCGTCTATCTCGAGTTGCTTATATCTATCTATCCAGCTCAGTCTGTTCATATCTGTCTATCTATAAATCCCCGTCTGTTCATATCTATCTATCTATCTATAAATGTCAGTCTTTTTAGGAATGGATTTTTCATTTATTACTCCAACATATTTTCATTTATTACTCAAGCGTTATGTTTTAATGGATGCCCATATTCAAGTTGATGCTCTGTTTTTATTTCTCAAACAGTATATTTATTTGTTTGCATCTACCAGCTTGATTATTCAAGAAATGTTGTTAGAAAAATATGTGCCTTCTGGCAATATTTGAACTCGCATCCCCTAGAGGAAACTATCATTAGATCTGGCATGCCTTCAGGCTTCCTTTGACCAGGACGTTTTTTATGGCTGAGATTTTTTTATCACTTTAATCTGTCCAGATTGATAAGAATCCATTCTAAAAAAATTCTCTTAACATTTAGATAAAAAATTTTGAGAGATCTATGATGGGAGAAATTTTACATGAAAGCACAAAGTTGACTTTGTCTGATTGACGGCTTTTCCTGATGGTAAGGCGTGTCGGGCAAAATGGTGAATGAGTGATGCAGGTTTTATTGCTAATGAAGAGCACAAATTTTTCTTTAATAAGATTTCTTGAACTTTTAAGCCGGTAGGTGAAAATAAAAAAATAAATAAATATACAGTTTCATAAATATACAGAGCATATACTCAAAAATGAGTATCCATTAAAAAAAAAAACAAAAAAAACATTTAAAGTGATATAGTAAAAACATTGGAAGGTTAGCCACTTCTCATGTGTACTGGCACGATTAAATTATTTTCTTCAGTTTTTCTCTCTAGCAGCCAATAGCAGTGACTATGTAGAAAAAAAAAACATTGTTTTGTAGATAAAAAACTTGCTCTAATCCTGTGATGTTATTTTGCTCCCTGTATCTATCATGGTTTCTGTGTAAAACAAATAGAAGACATTATTTTTAGAGTATAGCTAATGATGATGGCCATGTAGAAAAAAAACATTGTTTTGTAGCTGAAAACTTGCTCTAATCCATCAGTGTTATTTTGCTCTCTGTATCTGTCATGGTTTCTGTGTAAAACAAATAGAAGGCATTATTTTTGGAGTATAGCTAATGATGATGGCCATGTAGAAAAAAAAACAAAAAAAACATAGTTTTGTAGCTGAAAACTTGCTCTAACCCAGCGGTGTTATTTTGCTCCCTCTATTTGTCATAGTTTCCATGGAAATAAATAATAATATTTTTGGAGTATTCTTTATAGCTATTTGCTCACTGTTGCTTAACCATTTGTTACTTATGTACCAAACACAAGTGTTTTGTTTCACCTGTTTAAAAAAAATTATTTTCTTCAATTTATATCAAAATTCCCAGAGGAATGTTAATTTGAACTGGCACACTTAATTTAGGAGTTGAAAATTTCCACCTGGCATGACGATTCCAGACAACAATTGTATTCCTTACCAAAAAAAAAAAACGTAATCCATTGCTGAAATTCAAACAAAAGCAATCTTGCAAAGCATACCTTTTTTTCTGGCACAAGGCTATGGGAAACAAACTTTTAAAATGCTGGCTTTTAATTCTTAAAGAGTGATAACTGGCACTAGTTAAAAGTATGCAACTATCTCAGCGACTATGCAAGCCACAACAAGCTTAGCTGACAGCCAAATCAGCATTGTATGTCCTGACATTTGTCTTTATTTGAACACAGCCTTGAGAATTAAGATTTTGGAATCAAATAGATAATGAAAAAGAAACAATGGCAAAGCAAGCCAAGTTTGACAGCAAGGCCTTAGCAGCAGTTAAAAAAATTAGTGGCAGCAAAGGTGGTCAAGTGTGACAGCAGCAGGCAAGTAATAGGAACATTAGGTTTAAGACTCCAAGTTCTAACATCAGGATTGTCCAACAGTATAATGGCCTAGAAGATTAAAGTGTTGGTTCATAAATTTGTTGGTATAGTTATTGAGTTCAATCCCTGGGTTGGGTAGTACAGACTTAGACTCGGCTGAAAACAGGTTAAGCAATAACTGATTAGTACTAAAAAGACACAGGCAGAGAAAACAACTTTCTCATGATTCTCCTAACAAGGACACATCTGCGGTGTTCATAACATTTTTATCATAAACATGGACAGCAGAACAGGAACAATGTAACCCCATAAATTAAATAAAGGGTTCTATTCAAAATTCCCTGAAGGTTACCTCAATCAGCAGACACCTGAAGGCTGGAGGGTACGATGTTCAAAACATCGTGATAGCAACAAGAAACATGAAGAATGTAAATAAGAAATAGAAAATGTGTTCTTAATATTCAATTTACCGTAACTTCTCAGAAATAATATGCATTTTTTTTTTTTACTATAAATTACAGGTGGTAGTACAAGTGCATATTATAAATAGGTTTAAACAAAAATATTTTTTCGTTATTGATTTATAATAATAAATACGTATTTGTTGTTCTAAAATAAGAAAGATATTATCCCAATTTTCATTTTAAATCCAACAATAATAATTGTAAGATTTTTTTGTCAATAAATTTGTTTATCAGTAACTGCATTTTTTATTTGATGAAAAAATAAAATATCTATAAAAAGGCCAATTTTGAAGAAATTAGAATATCAAGTTTATTGAAACTTTAATTTTCATCATCAGCACTTTCTATTATAGAATCAATATCTAAATTGTCATTAAATAATTTTGAACAGGACAAAGATAATATTGTGAATGATAAATTATCTTCAGCCTCTTCATTCTCTTGCCAAAGGATGTCATCTTCAGAGCCATCCATGGCTGTCATGAGAAAACACTTCTTGAAACCATTTCTTTATAACATCCTCACTGACGGAATCCCAAGATTCCTGAATCCATTTTACAATAAGTTCCAACTCTGGTTTTTTCCTATTGGCACCAGCAGTAAAACATTATTTTAGCCACTTAATTTTGATTTTATTCTTAATGTCAAAGTCAACAAAATGTATTCGTAATTATTTTTTGTTATTTTTTTTTGATAAAATTTAGAGATGTGTATTATACATGGGAATAGATATATTTCTTAATTTTTGGATCATTTATTCGAGTGTATATTATTTTCGAGAACTTATGGTATTTACAAAAATTGGCTTTCTCTGAGGCCACTCAGTGAGGACTAAACTCAAAACTATAGAAAATCTGACACAAGACCTCAAGTGTGCTGACACCTAGTAAGGATCTGTAGGATAACCTTGTGCAAGTTCAATCCCCACCATTGTGGCCTTGTGCCAGACTATATTTTGTTCACCAAGTAGCTTTATTTTTTTTTCTATTAAAAATATGTTAGACAAATGAATGACAAAGGGAAAAAAAATTCTGTGTAACACATTTGGCCCCTTGGAAGGACTTCATTGAACGAAAGTATGGAATTACATGTGTAGGAAGAAGAGGGGGTATATAAAAAAAAAAAAATGCAATCATCAAAAAATGCTGAAGAAGTTGGGATGCTGAAATTTAAAATTTTTTAATTAAAATTCATGTAAATAAACAATCTAATAAATGGAGACATAGTGGAGTAACAGCGGTTCAGATCAAGGAATCAGAGGGCCGAGTTCAAATTCCAGTCAAGTTTATTACATTCACTTATGTGTTAATACACTTGGGAATGGTGTGCATCCATTTATTTTATGAGTAAATATCAGGATGGATTGGGTCCTAGAGCCTTGGTTGGCAGTCAGCCTAGAAGAAGGAAAACTCTGAATTCAAACCAGCCGGAAGAGGGTTGGGCTCCATCAGGCTATCTTGCCTAAGACACACCACTTCTACTACAGTCATAATAAGATTATATATATATACACCTAGTGAGCCAGACAAACTTACCTAGGTTTCACCTAAACGGATTGTCTACGGTTGTATTGAGCTCTTTTGTTAGTTAGTTGTTTACTCGTATCGGGGTTTTTTCTTTGGGCTTCAGACCTGCATCTGTGCGATTTTTTTTTGTCGGCAGAAGTTCATGTTTGTAGCTCTTTCTTTTTTTAAAACCTTTTTTTCCCCTCGAGATTGATTTGATTATTAGCAAATCAAAAATTTGAGGGTTTTTCTAAACGAGTCTAGTTATCTATAATTATATATATATATATATATAAAAGATTAATGATGAGAGTAGTATTAAAAAATGCTCAATACACATGTGAAAAAACAAAAGTAAAAATAACATATCAAGCTTTTAACTTTAAAAATCAGGAGGTCAGTTGAATCTGCTACCTTGCTTTCAACCTTACAGTATCCTCAGACGATTTTTATCAATTGTCATTTGATAAAAAATCACCTGAGTATACCGTAAGGTTGAAAGCAAGGTAGCGGATTTAACTGACCTCCTGATTTTTTAAATATATATATCAAGTTCATGACATTCATTTACGTGCTAATATCCTTGGGAGAGTTATGAATCCATCTTTTCAGACTGGGTTCTATAATATAACCTAAAGGAAAATAAAACTCTGAATTCAAACCAGCCGGAAGAGGGTTGGGCTCAATTAGGCTATCTTGCCTAAGACACACCACTTCTACTGCAGTTGCAGTGTGTGTGGTGCACCCATGACCCTGATGAGTTATGAGACTTGTGATTTTGAAATAGTGTTTAATATTTGTGTTGTAAATTATCAAGTACAAAGGAAAATATATAAATTCACTTTCATAGGTTTAAGTCTTATTACAATTCTAGTCATTTTTTTTTTTAAACAATAAACATTGTCGAGGAGTGAAGGTAGTTAAAATAATTGTGGAAATGAAAGTTTAATGCTTTCATTATTAAGTATCCTACATCGTGATAATAGAAGGGAAGGTCTGCCACAAAAGGTGAAATGTAAGAACCTGGATGTAAATTCACCATGGACGATCTAGCAAACAAAGCAATTTTGTGTTCATATAATCTTTTGTTTAAATTCCTTGAGGTTTCACCTATGTATTCCTTGTGGCAATCATTACATGTAATAGAGTAAATTCCTCCATCAAGTTTTACCTTATTATTATTATTATTTTGTTTTGTATTAAGTCTGTTACTGTTTTGGAAGTACAGGGTGAGATGAATAAATTGTTGTCTAAATTACACAAAAATGAAAATCACACCGACATCTCATTTTAACAAATATATTTACCAAAATTACACAAAAATATCTTAAAATACTAAAGAGTAAATTTATTTAATAAAATCACCATGAACTTCAACCACAGCCTCTAGACGACTTCAGAATCTCCTGCATCTCTTCTGGATGGTCTCCTTGTTTAAGTTGGTGAATGCTGCCATAATCCTTGCCTTCCGTTCATCATTGGTGTTACTATGAGTTTTGTTGGTCTCTCACTCAGCACATAATAATCAAGGGGGTTGTAGTCTAGGAAGTTAGGTGTCAAGATTTAAGGGGTGATGTGGTTGCAGAAATTGTGTGGTATGGCACATGCTAGACATGGGTCTCTTCCAGTAACCACCCTCTTGACCCAGGACAGCACTACCTCCTCAAAGCACTTGATGTAGGCCACCATGTTGAGTCTGAGGCCCTCACTAACAAATTTGGGAGTTCTTTTCTTATCAGAATGATCACAGTGAGTTTTCTGAGCTGCCATATCTTTGTAATCATCCAACTCTTTCCAAATCCTCTGCACTGTCCTAAGATTGACACACAAACATTCTGAAATGTTTGTATTGGAGCTTTTCGCATGAATTCCCAAGCAGTACAACATGCCGTTTCAATCGTGACATGGTGCTTTTTCTCACAGATGGTGCCCAACTGACCCAACTATACTGTGCAGTCAACAAAAACAAAAACAAACAATGCACATATGCAAAACTCATTGCACCCTGTAGTTTGTAATTAATTTAAGTGGGCAAATGTTTCTGGGACTTTATTCTTTTCTTTTTTTTTTTTTATGTGATTCAATACATAACATCCCCTCCCCCCCCAACCACTGGAAACTTTTACACAATGTCTAAATTTTTTTCATCTTTATATTTCAGCAATCACCTGTACATTGCAGTGTGTGGAGCTGGCTTATGTGTTTTGTCAATCAACTTGCAATATTTTGATGGTGGAAACACAGACAGAGAAAACGGTTTTCTCATGACTCCTCTAACAAACACGCATCTTCTGAGATGCCCATAACGTTTTTTCATAAAATAAAATATTTCAAATTCATGGCTATGTAGTTTTAATTGCAAAAACTCTATTTTCTTTGTCATCGAAATTGTCAGATATATACACTACAATTCAAAAGTTTGAAGCCACCTCCCACCACACGATGAACTTAACAGAAAATTTAAAAAAAACAATGGAATCACTTATGAAACTTAAACACTGAGAAACTTCTGCAACAAAGGCCAAAGATTCATGCTGCAGTAATCAAGGCTAAAGGAGGATATTTTGACGAGAGCAGAATTTAATCATAAATGCTTTTTTTCTTTTTGTCTTAATAAAATTTCTAATAAAAAAATCATGTCTCACATTTTTAACCATGTATGATAATTTTTTCTTACTTAAAGCACAAAACTACTTTTGGGGCCAATTTAAAAATTACCAGGCATTGCCTCAAACTTTTGAACTGTAATATATATCTGTCTATAGCTCTGAAATGAGGTATTATGTACACTATTTACATTATTCAGACTATTGTCCTCATTTTGTCTCCATATTTATTACAATGTTTCAGCCGTTGTATGCTCCAGCCTTCTTCAGGTGGTTGGAATATCAAACTATTCTAGTGCCATGTCTAATGGATATCAGTTATCTCCTGTTAATTCCCCTCAAGGACAGATGGCACAGTGGATAAAGGCATTGGTTAGATCCAGTGATAGGACCCGAAGAGTGTGAGTTCAATACCTGGTTAAGGCAGTGGAGAACTTGGAGAGGAGAATTAACAGGAGATAACTGATAATTGACATCCATTAGACATGGCATGTGGAACTAGAACAGTCTACCCCAGTGAGTGAAATAAAGGGTTCAGTTCAGCATTCCAATCACCTGAAGAAAGCCGGAGTGTACAACTTGTGATAAATATGGTGACAAAGATAAGGACAATAGTCTGGATAATGTAAATATTGTATTATTTACATTATTCAGACTGTTATCCTCATCTTCATTGCCATATTCACAACATTTCGGCCGTTGTACGCTCCTGACTTCTCCAGGTGATTGGAATTTCAAACTGAACCCTTCATTTCATCCACCAGGGTAGATTGTTCTAGTTCCATGTGCCATGCCTCTTCCAGATGTCTCAGTTATTTCCCCTAAACTCAACTCTCAATAAGATCATCAATACAGTTCACAATGAAGCGAGAAAACAACAACTTGCCTTCCTAGACATACTAAAATCTCGAAAAGAGCTGTGTGTTCCTCTCCCATCATCCATAAAGGGGTCATCTGCTGCTTAAAACATCGAGCAAAAGTCATAAGTGGCGACCCAGAAACATATGAAGAAGAAATATTCAGTATAAGCAGTACCCTACAACGTAACAACTCCCCTGGGTACATTGCAGCAGCTCCGACAAACTGGGATAGAAGGATACAAAAGGATAACAACACTCAGAAAAGAGCTTCAGTCTGCCTACCCTATGTGAAGGGATTATCGGAAAAAATACAAAAGATCTGTAATCCATATAACATCAGGGCAAACCTTCAAAAGTGGTTCAACATTTTGCAGATACCCCTTCCGAGTAAAACTCCCTATAAAGGAGAACATGACTAAGAACTGTGTGTACGCCGTCCCTTGCAGCTGTGGTAAGAAATACAAAGGAGAAACAGACTGCAAGAACATCATAAAGCAGTAACACAAGGGGAAATAGAAAAATTAGGCATAGCTGACCACATATGGAGGGAAACTGCACCTGTGGGATGTGAGGTTAACATAATAGACAGTGAACATCACTGGAAAATATGAAAACTTAAGGAATCAGCATATATGCTAGGCCACAAAAATCTGCTGAGCTGACCAAGCATAGAAATGAATACAATATGGAGTGCCAGAGAAAAGCAATGAATAACAACAAAAAGTGCAATATAAGCTCTGGTAAAAAAATGAAATAATAATAAGAAGAAAAAATTGCAATATGAGCACTAGTTAAAAAAATATGGTTGCTGAAACATTAGCTTTTATATGTCCCAGAAATTCATACAAGGTTGTCCTCATGGCCCAGTGGATAAAGATGGTGGTTAGATCCAGTGACTAGACCTAAAGGGTTGTGAGTTCAATACCAGGCTACAGCAGTGGTGAAAAAGAATCCAGACAAAGCAAAGAACAAGAAAAGCATACAAATAACAGCCTGAGGCAATATGGGTATCCACTAAAAATAAGGCAATATATGACAAACTTTTCTTAAGTGAATGTAGCAACTGGAATTTAAACTCTGCTCTCTAATTTTCTCATTTATATAATATTACTCATGTCTATCATATCTCTACCTCCATCTGAAAACACAATTATAATAATTTGCCACATGCAAAAGCTAAAAATAATGGAAGCATTAATAAGATTAAAAGCCAACACTCAATAACATCAACTCTGAACATGGCCACAATGTGCTGACCATGTTTGGAAAATAATACTAAAATTCTATCATTCCAGATACATATTCAGTTAAAAAAAATTATGACACAAAAAACATGCTTGATAATGGCTAATAGTGTGCATTGACAAACACAAGAAAAACTGAATAAAAAGCTAAATCTTTTAATGTAACTCTCTATATATATATATATATATATATTATATATATATATTACAAAATCGACAAAGTCTGACAATTATTTTAAGACATTTTTATGTTTATACATTCTTATATATAGATATCTTAAGCATGTATCCCGCATGACATATAACTCACTGACTGTTCAACCATCGATTCACTGAAAATGTGTATTAATTTTAATTGCTCATATACCAAATGCAACTAAACAATGTTTGTATATTCCTGTAGATGCTGTATAGAAATTGATACCAATGTTGAAATGGGAAAAGTTAGTATGGAGTTGTAGAGGTTAATACATTTTATTATTATGGTAAATATAGGTCTCACACACACACACACATTATATATATATATATATATATATATATATATATATATATATATATATATATATGCATGTTTCATTAAATCATAGAGACAAATTTTGTCTATTTATTTTATGTAAATTCTTTTCATATCATCTGATAAGCTTAATAACATTATCATTAAACGAAGAAAGAAAATCACAATATTGATACATATTTTTTAATCCTATCTAAACAGAAACAGACTATCATTATTGTTTTGTCTGTGTATTGCTTAATATATTGAAATGTAATTGTCATCTTTGATAATGGCTTATGTAAGCCGAAAGCTTAGATAGGATTAAAAAATGTGTATCAATATTGTCATTTTCTTTCTTATTTTAATGATATGTTATTAAGCTTATCAAAAGAATTTACATTAAATAATATAGACAAGTTTTGCCTATTTTATGAAACATGCATCAAAGAAGAAATGCTGCCTAAATAGACACAATATATATATATATATATATATATATATATATATGTATGTTTTGAACAATAAAAAATATTAAAATCTTCAGACACACTGGGTTGTATATTAATATTCCTTCATTTTTATTATTATTTCATTTAGATTCCTTGACTAGTTTCGGCCAGCATGGCTATCAACAGGAGAAAAATAATTTTCTGCTTGCTGGTAGCAGTGAACTACTGAAATGAATATATATGTGTTTGGGTGTGTGTGAGGCATGGTGGAGTAATGGTTAGCTGCTCGCATTAAGGAATCGGAGATGACACACATACATTTTATATATATATATATATATATAAGCAAGTGTAAATGGATATAAATCCGACAGAATGAAGAAATTTTGAAAAAACAAACAAAAATCCTTAAATGTAGTTAAAAATGAATTTAGGTTTGTATTTTCAGTGGACAGTATATATAATACAAACCTAAATTCATTTTTAACTACATTTAAGGATTTTTGTTTGTTTTTTCAAAATTTCTTCATATATATATATATATATATATAATGTGTGTGTCATCTTTGATGGTGAACATCTGTTATAATGTCCATATAACCACACTGATGATGGCTCATGTGAGCTGAAAGCTTAGATCGATGAACAGCATAAAAAAATACCCAAATGTTGGACAATTTTTGTCTGTATTTTCTCCCAAAATTAAAGTGACGACACGAAGTCTTAGAACAGCTCATGATCAAACATAATAGAGATTCGTTGTCTGCTATATTGAACAATATATGTTTGAATAATGATCTGCTGCCCTATTACACTATATATATGTTACATAAAAAAAAAATATATATATATATATATATATTTAAGACATTTTTATGTTTATACATTCTTTTTTATAGATACAAATATTTAATATGATACATGACTGTCGAGGCAGATTTTTTTCACCACAGTAGGTTGCCTTTTCTTTCTGCCATAGTCCAGTTGCCATCCAAGGCTATAGAACCCAGTCTGTCCAGCTACTTACCCACAGCTTTAGGGGGGGGGGATGGTGAGAAGAGGATTCATACCTTTCCCAAGGGTATTAGCATGTAAGTGAATGTAATGGATTTGACTGGAAATTGAACTTGGCTCTCCTATTCCTCAATCTGAGCCGCTATCCATTACCCCTTTTCCCCCCTCAGTAGGTTGCCATTTCATTCTGCGATAAACCAGTTGCCATCCAAGGCTATAGAACCCAGTCTGTCCTCCTATTAAGAATAGAATTCATACCTTTCCCAAGGGTATTAGCACGTAAGTGTATGTAATGGATTTGACTGGATTTCAAACTCGGCTCTCCAATTCCTCAATCCAAGCCACTATTACTCCACCATGCCTCCTAATAATATATATATATATATATATATATAGATAGATAGATAGATAATATTAGTGGTAAATATACATACATGGGTATATGTATGTGTGTACACGCCTATGTGTATGTATATACGTGTATATGTTATTGCGTATGTGTGTATTCGCATGTGTGTTTGAACATAGAAATATAGGTCCTTGCTCGATTAGATAATCGTTATATTTATTTTTCATATGTTTATATTTGATTTGTAACCTTTAGTCGATATTAAATTTGTCAAATTTTCTCAATTACAAAGCGGCCCTTTCAGTAAATGTTCAAATTTACTTTCCTTCACCCCATCTTTCCCTCCCTCTTATTCTAACATTAGATTGTCTATGGTGTGTGTATGTCACCACGAAATGTATCTTTATGCATTAGACATCCGACAACATTCATTTTTCTCTTACTTAAACACCTTCCACCCATCTCTCCTAAAATTCTCTCTGTTAAGGTTTAATCTCCCCTCCTCCTCTTACACTCTCTCTAAATTCTGTTTTTATTTCGGAGTTGTTTTTTCGGTTTTCTTTTCAATTTGTAGGTCTGATGAATTGGATCGTATTTACAATTCCAATGGAATAAATTATGACCATGGAATATTAGTATTTAAGCCTTTTTATTATATATATATATATATATATAAAATAAATATACTGTTTAATAAATAGAGTGTCTACTCAAATATGAGGAATATCCATTAGAAATAATGTTTAAAGTGATAAAATATTATATTTTATATAATATTCTGTTTATACATTATTTTTATAGATATAATTTATTTAAGTAAATGCTCTGTTTTTTCATTAAACAGTATTAATTACAGAAAATATATTAAATAATTGTTGGACTTAATCCATTTCATCTGTTGTTACTGTATACATTAAGATACATTTCATGAACAGAAATGATTGATCAAGAAAAATCGTCAAAGGTGTGTGCTTATAAACAGTAATTCAAACTTTGCAAACCAGACACTTCTTTCTGGCTGAAGGGTTAACATCATGTCAGATCAAATGACCGTTCTCCATAAAGGTTACAGGTTCAATTCCTGTCAGAGATCAGATATTTTCTACGAAATTTCTCAAACATTCAGGCCAGTAAAGGTAATATTAGTGTTTACATAAAAGACAACAGTAGTTAAAAAGCAACAAAAATAAATTAAAAACATAACAAAGGTGAAAAAAAAAAAATTAATAATACCTACCCCATGTTTGAGACATTAAGATTTTCAAGTTGTCCTTTCAATAAACAGTGCCTTGCCAAAGATAAGTTGATGTTTAAAAGACACATGGTCAAATGAAGGCAAAGCACATAATCAAATCACAAGACTCAAATACATGAGGACAATGTAGTTTGGACCATATGAAATATTTTGTTTTACATTATGAAATCACCCCCTCAAACAAAAACCAAAGACCAAAGTATTTTCTGATATAAATGTGACCACCAGATTTTCCATTTATTTCTCTAGACTGTTTTATAAATGAAGGATTAAAAAAACATCCAACTCTTTTTCAAAATAAGGAGTACTTGATTAAAATTTATCAGTTATTCACAGTGAAGTGCTTTTATTTGTTGCTTTACAAAGCTGAAAAAAAATTAGATAAAATATTGTCAATTTTAGCATTCCAAACAATAAAAAAATTACCAACTTCAAATGGAAAGAAAATGTCCAAACTTGTACTAAATAAACAATAACTATAAATGAGAGTTGGAAGATTGTACAGCATCAATTTTCCAAATGGAGAGAGCTTGCTTTGAAAATCAGTGTTTAAAATCATGGTGTACCTTCCCCCCTTTTTTTTCCTTATCCGGATTTGAACATCATTAATGTGAAAAATGCAACAATCTCAGTAGTTACCAAGTTGAATCGGGCACTCAGTGAGGAACAATGTATAAAGCAAACTTGCTAACAATAAGAATTTTGTAATTTTTTATACAGTAAACTAATCTTAAAATTCAATGATACTCTATCGCATTTCCCTATGCTGTGAAAATTATTTATTTGTTGGTGTCTTGTGTTCTATCCAGCAGGTCTGGGTCCATACTGTAATTCTATGCTTCTCAAGGGGACATGTCTCCTTTCACTTCATACATATTATTATTATTAATTATTATTTGTTGTCCCCTTGCATTGTATTCTATAGGGCTGGGTCCATACTGTAGTTCTATGCTTCTCTAGGGAACGTGTCTCCTTTCACTTCATCCATATTATTATTATTATTATTATTTATTTACTTGTTAGTCCCTTGTGTTCTCTGCTGCATAGTTGGGTCCACACTGTAGTTGTATGCTTCTCAAGGGGACATGTCTCTTTTCACTTCATCCACATTATTATTTTTATTATTATTATTTCTTTGTTGGTCACTTGTGTTCTATCCTGCAGGGCTGGGTTCACACTGTAGTTCTATGCTTCTCTAGGGGACATGTCTCCTTTCCAATCAGATCTGGCTCTTGTAAAGGTAGAGCATATCAGGAGGAGTCAGGTACTTACTGGAGTGGTACAGAGAAACTAACCATTTTTCCAGCATCTTTAGCAATGGACCACGTATAGATGCATTTTACTTGAGGTCTGGGTGGGGGGAGCTTAAGTCCCTTAGGTGTTCAAGGCAAAACACACACACAAAACACAGAAAGGGTGTGCTGAAAATTTCTTGGCCCAACCCACTTCCCCAAAAACCTGACCAAATAATCAAGCATTAGATTTTCTTTTTAAATTTTTTCAATGCCTTCTTTGAAGTTTTCATCAAATTCTCGGTTTATATTAGAGAATAGGAGATGCTCAAAGAAGATTTTAGATTATGAAACAAAACCGAAACAATGAAAGCGTATCAAATAAAACAAAATCAGGTAGCATACGTCCAACCCCCAAACTTTACAAAAGCTTCATAGACTTATAAATATCACAAAAATGTGAAAAGATGCATACATAGACAAAAAAATAAAGAACGCTGGTTGTGATAAAAGCAGTGTGAGAGAGAGAGAGAGAGAATAACAGAGGACAGAGAGAGAGAGAGAAAAGAAGCTATTGATAAGCTGGAAAGACTAAGGCAAGTTCATTGATGTAGCCATGCTGTGTTGGCAATTCTACACCAGAATCAGGTGAAGTGGTATAAGTAGAAATGTTCTTACTTTATCCAAAACAAGTAGCAGGAACAAAAAAAGAAAAGGGGGGAAAAAATGCATGAAAAGATTAAAGACAATGTTAGAGTTTAAAGAAAGAAAAAAAAAAAATTTTAATAAAAATGTAAACAAAAAAGCAGAAAAAAATGTTAAAAAAAAACAAAACAAATCAAAATAGAAAAAAATAAAAAAACAGAAAAAAAGCTACCAAAAAGAAATGTCATTTGCCAGTAATTTTTTTTTTTTTTAAACCTTACCACCAATCTTTTCCCAAATGACATTAACCATTTTATCAAAAACTTTCAATGCAAATTTTAATAATCCAAATTGTCTAGAGATTATTTTTCTCAAGCAAAAACCAAAGGAGAGTCTAATATATATAGTTTTAAAAATAAGGATAATATTTGTCTCTAAGGCCCTTTCATGCAACATCTCATTATTAGAGACAGATATTTTCCTTATTTTTAAAACAATATCAATTTTACCCTCAACACTCAGAGGCGACAAGCTGTTTCCATGCTAGACGCAATCATCAGGTGGCCTGATGATTGCATCTAGCATGAAGCAGCCTGTTGCCTCTGAGTGTTGACTTCACTGTTCACTTTTATATGTATATACGCTCTATCTCCGATATTGAGTACTTTATCCCATAAATATAGCATACCTTAAAACTATATTTCTTATATATATATATATATATATATATATATATATATATATATATATGACAGAGAGATTTACTAGGCCACTTAATGACATTTGAATAAAAATCAACAAAATTATAAAAATATACTCAATAAGACCAATGACATTTATTATATATTAGTAGGCCTTTTGACTAAACAGAAGCACAAAGAGAAATATTTTAAAGTTGGAATTTTCAGACATGCAGGTGTGCTTTTTCAACAAGACAATAAATAAACAATGAAGTGGGACTTTTTTTTCATATGTTCTATTACTGCAAGAAATTTGATTTTGAGTTTGCCATGATTAGGGTTGTAGAGGTTTTGTAGAAGGCTCTCCGTCGAAACTGCATTCTCTGAGAGTTTGAATGTTTGTATGTATTATAATTATAATAAAAAAGGCAAGACAAGTTTTACCATTCATGATAAAAAAAAAGAAAAGAAAAATAGCCAACCGGTTTCACCCTCACTCAATAGAGCTGGAATCGAGGGAATAAATGTTACAATATGAAATACATGAAATGTATTAAAGGTGGGACAATCAGATTGAAATAATGTCAAGACCCAACAAACATGCAGATTACAGAGGGAAGGCTGTCTGGACTTGACATAGATTGTTTCAAATATAAGAAAGTATGAGCACAAAAATGGTAAAAGAGTCAATGCTGAAATTGGTGGCACAATTTTGATTATTTATCAAATGCTCTGTTAGGTCTTGACGTTATTTCAATTTGATTGTTCTGCCTTTAATACATTACATGTTATTTCATATTATAACATTTCTTCTCTCAATTCTAGCTCTGTTGAGTGAAGGCAAGACTGGTTGACTATTTCATTTTTTTAAATCATGAACGGTAAGGCTTGTCTTGCCTTTTTTATTTCCATAATAAAGTTCTGTACTAAGAAAATTATTAATTATCAAAAAGTAGTTGTACATCAATGTCAAAATAAAGGTAAATTGTTTCTGTAAGGAACATGCCATGAAGGGCTATACAACTATTTGGGTAAGGCATGAATCTGCCAACCCTGGACAATGTCATGCAATGCCTAAACCGACATGCAAATGGTGTAATGGTTATAGTGGCTCGGAACGAGAAATCAGCTAGCCAAGTTTGAATTCCAATAGATTCACTTTCATATAAATACCCTTAGAAAAGGTATCTCCCATCAAGCTATAGATTAAACCAGTGTTTCTCAACCAGTGTTCCCCAGAACACTAGGGTTCCACAAAAGGTCACTAAGGGTTCTGCAAGAATCAGTGATAAAGAGGCTAATGCATTTTTTAGTAATTTTTGTTATATATATAATTAAGATGAAAGTGGGTCCACATGTGCTTCTTATAATATGCAGATTTAATAGCAGGCCAGTCAATGAAATTCCAGGAATAAAAACACAACAAAATGATAAAAATATTGCCAATAAGACCAATGACATTTATTATATATTAGTAGGCCTTTTGACTAAACCAAAGGCACAAAGAGAAAGATTTTAAAGTTGGAATTTTCAGGCACACTTGTGTCCTTTATCAACAAGACAACAAATAAACAATGAAGTGGGACTCACTCTTCCAAAAAATCATGTGTTGTATTACTGTAAGAAATTCGATTTTGGTTTAGTAGTTTGCCACAATTAGGGCTGTGGAGGGTTTGTAGAATGCTCTGTGGAAACTATTCTCTGAGTAATCCTAAATCACTGTTTAATCCTTTAATATGTGATTCTATTTTGAAAATGTATTTTAACTCAGATTTATGTCATTCTTGTTGGCTCTTAAATGAAGACACTAAAAGCACACATCTGATATTATCAATGCTGTGGTTTAGTTGGTTGAAGTTTGCAGAGACAGGAAAATTGTTGTTTATATACATATATATATATATATAGATAGATAGATAGATACATCATTTTGTAACTACATGGATATGCAGATAAATACCTATTGTATCTTAGCAGTATGTTGATGTTTTTTTTTCATTTGGTGCCATATGAACACCTCTATGAGTTATTTAATGCCAAAATTTAAATATTTTTTACACAAATTTATTGGGGGGGGGGAGATAATAATGCTTTTAGTGATACAAGTCTTACTAATTAACCCATAGCTGGGGGAGGAAGAAGAGGTGGATTCATACCTTTACCAAGTGTATTTGTGTGCAAGTGAATATAACAAACCAAACTGGATTTGGAACTCAGCACTCAAATTAACAATTCCGAGACATTGCCCACTAAACCACCCACACATCCAAGCTTACCGCACATGGTATTTCCAAATGGTCACCTATCTAGGTACTGACCAGGCTCAATGTGGCTTAACTTTGGTGATCATATGGAAATCTATGTTTAAACATAATATGGCCATAAACCATTTCTACCCCGCACATCCAACCTTACAGCGCACAGTATTTCCAAATGGTCGCACATCTAGGTATTGACCAAGCTTGACATTGCTTAACTTCAGTGATCATACGAGAACCGGTGTTTAAACATAATATGGCCGTAAACCATTTTGACCCGCACATCCAAGCTTACAGCACCTGGTATTCCCAAATGGTAACCCATCTAGGTACTGACCAGGCTTGGCATTGCTTAACCTCGGTGATCGTACAAGAACTGGTGTTTAAATGTAATATGGTCATAAACCATTTCGACCTGCACATCCAAGCTTACAGCACCAGGTATTTCCAAATGGTTACCCATTTAGGTACTGACCAGGCTCAACGTTGCTTAACTTCAGTATGTTTTGTTCTAATCATGTGAGGTGGAGGACACACAGATAAAATTTAGCCTTATGTGAATTTATAAATAATAAAAAAAAAAAGAAAATATGGCTTAAAAAACAAATTTATTTGTTTTCAGTGAAAAAAGGTTCATAACAATAATAAAAAACATCCCTGGGTTAAAAGTGACACTGTAGTTTCTCAGCTGTGTGCTAAGGAGTGTAATGAGAACAACCTAAGTACCAAACTTACTTGCTGTCTGTTCCATAAAGGCCATTAGCCTTAATATAGTCAATCACAGTATCAGGAAGAAGATATTTAACACTTTCCCCTCGGCTTAAAGCTCGCCTGAAAATTTAAAAAAAACAAAAAGTAGATTTTGTTTTTTTCTTTTTACATTAAAGGATTGGAAAAAAATTCATAACATTTTTTTAAGTATATTTTATAGACAATATTTGTGAAAACAGGCAGAGATAGTCAATACAGCCAACTTAAAATAACATACTTTTTTTTTTTAACACATTTTCACACATTTTTTTTTAAGACAACTTTTCCTATTTACATGTAAACTATTGTCCTCATCTTTGTTATCACAACATTTCAGTCATTGTGTATCCTGGCCTTCATCAGGTTTATGCCAATCTGGATACAACTAATGAAGGGACACAACAGGTAAAATGTGATAGCAATGACGATAGTCCATATGTAAATAATGATAACACCTCAGCTCAGAAATACAAACAAAAATCACTTTCATTGTATTTATCAGAAAATCATGATCTAGACCTCTCTTCCTTTGTTCTGTGGGTGCTGAATCCATGTCTGATACTGAAAAGTCTAAATGGCTTGAATGTAAAATTTAAGTTCTCTTCAGGAATTTTAGCTCTTCCCTGCAGACCAGGGATTCTAGACTTAAACCCCTGCTTTTTTTAAAAAATTAGAAATGTGAAAATTTTCTTTAATCTTCCTCTTAGATACAAATAATATTAACACAGTTCCATAATTGAGTTAAAAAAAAGCATTCAGAGGGTCTCAAAAACCCAAACAGTGTGTTTGGCTCTCTTGAAAAGGTAAGTAGTGAATAATGCAGTCTGTTAAAGGTCAAATTTATTATCTGCATTTGGCACCATATGCAAGGCACCTGCATATTTTCTTTTTAATATATCTAAAACTTTTTCATGTAGATATATAGAGCTTGATTAAAAAAAAAAAAATGGTACCAAATTTATCTTACTAGCTCAATTAGCCATCAAGTTATGACCATTAAAAATTTTGTCGGATTTTCCATCTTGAATGCAAATGGGTCAGAAGCCCATTTTAACAGTGTATATGTAAAGATGCAAGGGAGGCAAGGTGTAGTGGATAGCAGCTCGAATTGAGGAATTGGAGAGCTGAATTCGAATTCCAGTCGAATCTGTTACATTCATTTATGTGCTAATACCCTTGGGAAAGATATGAATCATCTTCTTCTCTCCCCAGCTATGGGTAAATAGCAGAACAGACTGGGTTCTATAGCCTTTGATGGCAACTGGTCTAGGAGAAGGACAACTCTGAATTCAAAACCTGCGGAGAGGTTGTTTGCAACCTTGTAGCACATACTGCACCAGGTCTCTGTATCAAAAAGTGTGGTTGGTCCTACACAAAGCCTTCACCACTACAATCAGATCACATGTGCTGGTGTCTGGCTGTCGGTTCCTAGGAACTGAACTCACTTGACAATCACAAAAGCGAGAAACCCAGGGTCACAAATACATCAATCCAACTATATATATATATGAGGCCCAGTGGAGTAATGGATAGCAGCTCAGATTGAGGAATCGGAGAGCCAAGTTCAAGTCGAATCCATTACATTCACTTATGTGTTAATACACTTGGGAAAAGTATGAATCCTCTTCTCCCTCCAGCTATGGGTTCTATAACCTTGGATGGTAACTGGTCTAGGAAAATTCTGAATTCAAAACCTGCGGAGGGTTATTTGCAACCTTGTGGCACATACTGCACCAGGTCTCTGTATCAAAAAGTGTGGTTGCTTCTACGCAAAGCCTTCACCACTACAATCAGATCATATGCAATGGTGTCTGGCTGTCGGTTCCTAGGAACTGAGCTGCTTGAACCTCATACATCAAATATGACGGGAGAGTCATCTATGTAAAGATGCAGGCTTCAAACAAGTGAAAAATCATTATAAATACAATGTCATTAAGGAAAAAAGAAAGAGAATACTAATGCAATTGATTATTAAATTTTTTTCCTAAAAGCTAGAAACATTTAGTTTAATCTTCCCATGTCACCAAAATTCACGAACCAACATATAATCCACTAGGTTACTCTTGGATCAACATACACATGATGAAGGTTGAAGGTACGACGACCGAAACATTGTGATAACAACAACAAAGATGAGGACAATATTCTGCATGTAAATCATGTAAATAATTAATACCAACTCTTCATCCCAGAAATAAAATTACATAGCTAGGCTAATGTCTTTGAAAGGAATTTTACTCACCTGATCTTTGTAGAACTGATGTCATTTTGTATCCATTCTGTTACAATAGTGATGTTATTCTAGAAAGAAAGAAAGTAAAGTTCGATAACAATGTTACTTTTTTTTTTATCCATTTTCCCCTCAAGCAATATGGGAATGTCACAAGTACTGTTGTAGTTTATAAAGAATACACCCCCAGTGACTATATGAATTTGTCCAATACTATAAATAGTTCCATGGTATGAGGTTAGTAGTAGTTGTATTGGAGCCAGTCTTCATACTAACTATACAGGTGTTACTGCAATAGCCTAGGAATCATCATACTTATTATAAAACCCAGGGTGTGTGTGTGTGTGTGTGTGTGTGTGTGTGTGTGTGTGTGTGTGTGTGTGTGTCTGTTCATTTATATATTGGATCGGATTTCCTACATTTTTCAACCAATTTCAACAAAACTTCACAGGACTACATAAAATTACCTTGCGGTGGTTCTGACAGTGCCAAAAATTGGAAAAACAATTGTTTTTGCATGAAATCAATTTGAAAACATGATTAAGAGGCATTAATGAAAGAGGGACAACTCATATCGAGTTATACTTATTATAAAACCCAGGTAAACCTTAAACAATAATCTTTGTCAATTTTATTTTTCAGTCTTTATGATGGTCGATACTTGATCTATCTCTTACTGTTACATCCCCAGACAACACTGGGCTCCACTGCTAGTTATATATAAAAATTATGTTATACTAAGTATGAGTGTGTGTTGTAACAATCACTTTACAAAAGGGAATTATAATAGTTGGCAATGAGGATACTCAAACACAAGCTTGGAATAAAAATCACAGCTTTATAACTGAAATTACGATAGTTGGTGAGGAACTTGAACTCAAGCACAGTATAACAAGCACCGCATTATGACTGGAATTATAATAGAGGACAACTAGATTTTTGAAACTCATACATGTGCAACAGGAGCTACAAGAATTTCGACCATGTTGGTTTTAAAAAAAAAAAAAAAATTCTTGCAGTTATGGAGAAATTTTTGGCTTTCATTGTGGAAATTCAACAACAACAACAGAAGCAACAACCACAAAATACAAAACAGTTGCTACAGTTGCAAAAACAACAAGAGTTGTTGGAAGTGGTTTTGAAGAAATATTCTTCAACATCTCTCACGCCTAAAGCAGTGCAAAACAGCGTATCAGAATTCATATACAAACATGATGAGGAACTGACTTTTGCTGCATATTTTTGCAGGCATCAAGTAATATTTCGGGAGGAATACAGTGACAGGAATGAAGATAGAATACCAGGTGGTTGTTAAGAAAAATAGCACCAAGAAAGTATGAAAAGTACTGTAATTATATTTTATCGAGAAAACCAGGTGAAATAAGGGTTTGAAAACACAATACACATTTTGATAAAAAAATTTTTAGTGACAAGTGCTCTCTGTTCCATGCTCGTTGGGAGTGCATGAACTTAACCAAAAAAGAGGATGAAGATTTTGTCATGTATGCTGGTACTTTCTAAGAATGCGAACAATTTAAACTAAAGAAAATGACTCTGGCTGTGTTCAAGGGATTGATTTTCATGCAAGGTCTAACAATGTAAAAAGACAATGAAGTACGAACGAAAATTTTAGCAAAGATTGAACATAATAATATAACACTACAGGAAATAATGGACAATTGCTAAACAATGCTAAGTCTGAAGCATGATGCTGAAAAATTTCAGAATAAAAAATGTGCATTGGTAAAAGCTAAGGAAAGATGCACAAAAAGGAATGTAAAACTTTGTTTCAGATGTGGAAAGTTACATCTTAGGAAAGACTGTCCATGAAAAAATGCAGAATGCTATAACTGTGGTAAAAAAGGACATATCAAATCACACTGCAGAATTAAACTAAGAAAAAATTTTCATAGGAAGAAATTAACAGACAATGTTGAAACAGGAATAATAGGTACACAAAACATAAGAAAATTTGTTAACATGCAAATCAATAATGTGGGAGTAAAAATGCTACTAGACACGGATAGTGGGATTTCAATAGTAAATAAAAACACATGGAAAGAAATTGGAAAACTTTTGTTAAAAAAGACTTTCAAAGTCGCAACTTATTTTGGGGCGGGGAGAATTAATATGTGATGTTTGTTTTCAAAATAAGCACATAAAAACATAAGCTTATGTTCTAAGAAGTGCAACGAATCTATTCGGTACAGACTGGATGGAACTATTTGAACTTTAGGATTTGCCGATCAATGCTTATTGTAAAAATATAAGTGGACAAATATAAAAAGTCAAAGACATTTAATTTTTTTGAGTTGGTTATCTTGCCTTAATGATAATAAGGTGCAAAAAAGAAAAATTTTGGGCAATCTTATTTGTACATTTTGTAATCTGTTTGTTATTGTCTTGTCAATAAATGTCATTCAGGTTACCTGATAGTATTTTAAGTTTTGTTGGGTGTGCGGCTTATGAATAATTTGGATAAGAGAAGTGAAGTCCTCTTTTCTCTCACTGTTTAAAAAATTAATATTAATATCTGGCTGAATCTTGGTAGCCTTTTCAGACTTGGGGAGAAGGTTTCTCTTATTGGAAAATTCATGTTTTTTTCCATAATATTCTTTTAAGTCTAAAATGCTTTAAATTGATCCTCATAAATTTAGGTTCCTTGCACTTCACAAAATTCCAACCAAAGAATGCAACCATATTTGTAATGGAAAATTTTTTTTTTTTTTTTTTTAGTTTTGCTTGCACCTTATAAAATTCCAACCAAAGAATGCAACCATATTTGTAATTTTTTTTTTTTTTTTTTTTTTTTGCTTGCACCTTATAAAATTCCAACCAAAAATGCAACCATATTTGTAATGAAAAATTTTTTTTTTTTTTTTTTAATTTTGCTTGCAATAAAATTCCAAAGAATGCAACCATATTTGTAATGGAAAATTTTTTTTTTTTTTTTTTAGTTTTTGTAATTTTTTTTTTTTTTTAGTTTTGCTTGCCTTTTATAAAATTCCAACCAAAGAATGCAACCATATTTGTAATGGAAAATTTTTTTTTTTTTTTTTTTTGAATGCAACCATATTATAAAATTCCAACCAAAGAAATGCAACCATATTTGTAATGGAAATTTTTTTTTTTTTTTTTTTTTTTGCTTGTATTAAAAATTCCAACCAAAGAATGCAACCATATTTGTAATGGAAAATTTTTTTTTTTTTTTTTTAGTTTTGCTTGCACCTTATAAAATTCCAACCAAAGAATGCAACCATATTTGTAATGGAAAATTTTTTTTTTTTTTTTTAGTTTTGCTTGCACCTTATAAAATTCCAACCAAAGAATGCAACCATATTTGTAATGGAAAATTTTTTTTTTTTTTTTTTTTTTTTTGCACCTTATAAAATTCCAACCAAAGAATGCAACCATATTTGTAATGGAAAATTTTTTTTTTTTTTTAGTTTTGCTTTTATAAAAATTTTTTTTTTTTTTTTTTTTTTTTAGTTTTGCTTGCACCTTATAAAATTCAACCAAAGAATGCAACCATATTTGTAATGGAAAATTTTTTTTTTTTTTTTTTTTTCCAGTTTTTTGCTTTGCACCTTATAAAATTCCAACCATATATAAAAAATTTTTTTTTTTTTAGTTTTAGTTTAACCTTAAACCAAAGAATGCAACCATATTTGTAATGGAAAATTTTTTTTTTTTTTTTTTTTTTTTTTGCTTGCACCTTATAAAATTCAACCAAAGAATGCAACCATATTTGTAATTTTTTTTTTTTTTTTTTGCTTGCAATAAAATTCCAACCAAAGAATGCAACCATTTTTTTTTTTTTTTTTAGTTTTACTTTGCACCTTATAAAATTCCAACCAAAGAATGCAACCATATTTGTTTTTTTTTTTTTTTTTTAGTTTTGCTTGCTTTTTATAAAATTCAACCAAAGAATGCAACCATATTTGTAATGGAAAATTTTTTTTTTTTTTTTTTTTTTTTTTGCTTGCAAATAAAATTCAACCAAAGAATGCAACCATATTTGTAATGGAAAATTTTTTTTTTTTTTTTAGTTTTGCTTGCAACAAATAAAATTCAACCAAAGAATTCAACCATTTTTGTAATGGAAATTTTTTTTTTTTTTTATTTTGCTTGGTACCTTATAAAATTCAACAAAGAATGCAGATTTTTAAATGGAAAAAAAATTTTTTTACTTTTCCTGGTATTTAGTGCACATCAGATTGGAACCAGCACGTGTAATACATACAAGGCCAAAATTACCTACTATTTCCTCAATCTGAAATTTTAGAAAGAAAAAAAAAATTATTCTGTCTCGCAAGACCTTTGACACTGTAGTTATAGAATGAAGAGGACCTCCACTTCTAAAATGATTAAAAATATTTTTTGAATATGACTATTGTTGTGGATAGAGAAAAGTCTAAGGAATGCTATGCTCCAAAAATTCTTCCAAAAGAAAATTATTAATTTTTTTTTAAATTAGCAGATCTGTCAGTTTAAATTGTGCCAAGGAGCAGGACTGGTTTAAGTGTCTTGTGCTCACCCCCAATTTATGATACTGCCCAATACCCACTCTACTAAATCTCAATTTTCATAAGATAGTATTCATATAAATACAAATTTTATTGTAACCTAATTATGTACAATAATGGATCATATGCAATATAGGTGAACGATTCAACTAGAAAAATAGAAAATAAATGCAATGTATCTAAATACAAATTAGAGACGCGTCGTAATAGATGATCCCATCTTAAATAAATCAACAATGTTTTGCAGCAATTTTTAATATCAACTTGAGATTTTTCTTGTTAAAAAATAATTTAACACATTCAAGATAATAGATTAAAAAATAGTAAATATTATATCACGTTTTTCTCAAGACTTAGCATGAGCAAAAATTCACAGATTTGGATGAAAAAAAAAAAAAAAAAAAAAAAGAACAAAAGAAGACCCCAGAATAACATCAAAATAGACAAAAAATTTTCATCCTTTAACCTTTATTGCTTTGTATGCGACTTCCCTTACAGTACATAATTGTCACTGAAGGTGACTGATTCCTGAACAACAGTGTGTTTGAATTTCATAGTTGTGTTGTCATATCCTGCTATGGCAACAGAAAACAACTTTGAGTGAAATTAACAATGAGGATACTGAAAGTGAGAGACCTTGAAAAAGAATGCACTGGAAAGGGAAGTACAGTAGAACCTCAATTTAACAGACTAAAAGGGGAGATCGACCGTTAATTTGAGGCCTTTTTTGTGGCCTAAAACACCCAGTACAGTACAAAATTATTTTAAATAAAAATAAATACAGTATATGTGTATTTTATTTTTAAGTTACTATATCCTTTTACGTAAAGTTTGAAAAGTTTTAAAGTTAAATCTAGAGTCCATTGGTTCCGAACTGTTAATTTGAGGTTTTACTGTAATATGAATAAAGGTTTTAAGTGACTTCAGAGTATTAAAGGTTAATAGTCGTACTTAGTTTAATTTTTAATGAATATAAATGTAGATAGAAAAAAGCAAAGTCGATAAAATAGCAAGTGTCATAAAGCACTGCTCGGGGCCTCCAATCAGGCTTAAAATGTTAGGGGTTTGAGGATAAGACATGCCAGCTCTGCCAAGAAGTTCGCTAAGTCATTGTTACTAAGTGTTTCTGACTGGGACTTTAAAAGTATGAGCATGTCTTTGTGCCAGATTGGCTTCATTGATTGAACACTCTCTCCAAGAAAATTATGAAGAATACTTACATGTTCCGGGAGCCATAAGTTGGGAACAGCAAAAGACTCTAGCATATCAGCACCACAGACCAATTTGAGCAAGATGGATTCATTGTTTTTGTTCGCTTCATCTAGAAACAAAAAAAAAAAAAAGCCTAAAATATCAGATAGAATATAACATGAGAAAGATATTTTTTTAGAAGATTCTAAGGCTTGTCTTTTGACAGTTTTGATTAATTACAGTAATATAGTTAATAATATATGAGTATGCATATATATATATATATATATATATATATATATATATATATATATATATATATAATATCATAAATAATTAAAAAAAAAGAAAGAACACTAAGATATATAATCCGGTGTTCTTATAGATATTTTTATTTTACAAAATAGTGCTCAATGTAAATTTACAGAGCATTAATATGATTTTAGCTGTGTCTTTAAAACCCAGTAATTTTAAAAGTTACTCCAAAATTTGCTTGAGGATGAAATGGAACTAATGTCCTTAATTTAATTACAAAATTAATTTTGTAGCTTTTAGTTTCCATTTTTGAAACATGGTTAGAACTGTGTAGCCAAAAAAACATTTAACATTTTAAATAAATCCATTTATAATATATATATATATATATATATATATATATATATATATATATATATATATATATATATATATATATATATATATATATATATATATATATAAAATGGACTCTCATCGTTGTTTTTGATGTAGGATTGTGCAAACAGTTCCTAGTCATATGTGGGGGACCTGGCGCACTGTGTGCCACAAGGCACAAGGTTTCCAAACAAACAAGGTTTCCTGCTATTTACCCATAGCTGGGGGGGGAGAATTAATTTAGTACATTAATAATAAATAATATAATTTTAAATATTAATAAAATAAAATATTAGTATAAATTAATTAATATAAAATATATTAAAAAAATAAAATAATAATAATAAAATTAATTTAATATATAAATTGTATAAGAGTTTGATATCAAGGACGCATATAGATTTCCTATTTCTATAATACAATTCCTAAACTTATCTATTAGTAAAAAATTAAATAAGCTTCTTTTTCATCAAATGGTGGGGGGGGGCACTAAAAAAATTAAGAGTAAAAGTGGTCCATGGGTAAAAGAAAAATAGATGAGACCCACTGGTATAAGGCTTGCTCAAAAAATTCTTTTGAGCATGTAGAGAAATTGGCCCTGGTTAAATGCAATTGGCAGAAATGCCCACCCAACGGAATTGACAAAGTTTGCAATAAACAATAATAAGAGTAAGAAAAGAACAGGGTAAAAAAATAATATTAAGAAAACAAGCATTCCGACTTCAATACAAGAAAAAGCAAAACTAATTTCAATGAGACCGAGAAGTGGTCTATCTTATTGGCTAAGAAGAAATCCCAGCATACATCTGTATATTTTATCTATAAATTCAAAAAGGGGGATGTTCTTGCAATCATTCCTACTTGGATTAGGCACCTCGACGTGGTGTAATGGTTAGCAAGCTTGTCACGCTAGATCAGTTACAACTGAAAAGTGAGACCGATCCTCACTAGATGCCCCATACTTTCGGCCTTGTGCCACATCTAAGCTACGCTTGGAAAATAACCATTCCTACTTGGATTGGAATGAACAGAGTGCCTAATAAAAAATTAAGCTAGAGAAAGTGTTTGTGAAAGCATGACTTAACAATTAATAAAATTAAAAATGCCCTTTGTAAAGAGATGCAGGAAGAAAGTTCACACCTTATTAACATTCTGACCTGTCACTGGTCAAAAGTCAAATGTAGTGGAAGAATGTTGTTGGCAAGTGAGGCCAAATGAGGCATTTTGGTAGCAGTGGTCTGTGTCTGCCCAAAGGTAATTTCTAAAGAACTGTCAATTTTTAATTTCTGTTATGTTGTTCTGGGATTTCTCTTGGCCGCATGATGTTTTATTGTTTAAAGTTTTTCTTCATCTGGAGTTTATGTTAGCCATATGTCATTTCAGTGTCTAACACTCTGTTTACTCTCAGCAGAAAAACGTTAATTGACATTGTAGAGTACTTGACCATAATTAGCCGAAATGTGCAACAAACAGAAGCGAGAAAGTTTGCAATAAACAATAACATGAGAAAGAAAAGGGAACCAGGCAAAATAAATAATACTGAGCAAACAATATATGCAAGGCGAAACAACAGCAATAAGGCAAAGAAACAGTAAATAAGGCAAAAGGTTCACAAATTAAGAATGGTGTTAACACACAAAAGAGGAAGCAATCACAGTGTTCTGACTTCAAGACATAAATGAACAAACTTAATGAAAGGAAGAAGTGGCCTAACTTATTGGTAAAGAAAAAAATCCCAGTATGCATCTGCATGTTTTGTCTTATAAAATTTAGGAAGCAGGAAGATTTTGCACTCGTTACTGTGCAGTTGGAACCAATAGACTTCCTTGTCCTCATGTTTGTGTGACTATCCACTGACAAGGTGTGAATGAATAGGCATTTTCACCAGCCAACAAGAACATTTTTATTCAGGTGAACAGGCTCACCCTATTATTGTTGTAAACAAAGACTCAGCATACTTCCTGCTCTTCCCTACTACTGTGACAATGGACTGCTCCTACTCATAAATGTGGCAAGTAGCAAACATGACAAGAAATCGAGTACCATCTTGATGTGCTTCGTGCAACTAATTGTGCCCCGATAAAAGTGTATTAAATTAGTTAAAAAAAAAAAAAAAACTTCAATATCTACTCCTCATTTTGTAACAATTTCCATGTATTTGTCTGTTCATTTGCTTGTGCAATATTACAACAGTTATCTTTTCAAATTACTGAGAGTTTGAAATTCTGTTCTCCTGATTGGTGGAAAATAATTATTAAAATATGTTGAACAAAGACAATATTACAACAGTTATCTTTTCAAATTATTGAGAGTTTGAAATTCTGTTCTCCTGATTGGTGGAAAATAATTCAAAGGAAGAGTTTTCCTCCTTAATCCTTTTTTTTTTTTTAGAACATTTTATTTTTATTGTACTGAGCCAAACATAACATCACCAAAAATAGGCTCAACGACAAGGCTTATCAAGAAAAGTCCCATCCAAACACCTTATTAGTTAATAAATTCTTTGCTTGTAGGGTTGTAATATTTTCACATAAATTTGGGGCACCCAATAAAGACAAAATTCAATGGCACCAAATAAAAAAAACAGGTGGGGGTTAAAGCTAAAAAGATTTTCATACCAAATAAAGTTTTCTGTCTTTTCTTCAAAGGTGTTGAAAAGTTGAGGTTGTCTTCTCCATTAAGCCGATTAAAATGATGACCAAGGACATTACGAGTTTCAGTCCAACAATTCTGCTCGCATTCCCACTTGTCTAACCTGAAAGAAACACAAGCACCTCAACAACAATAATTATTTTTCATCTTCAAAAGGGTATTTTTTAAGGATAGTTGCATACCTACCACCCAGGTCAGGAACAAGTAAAATATTAAGATTTCAAATACTGATTTTCAAGACAGCCAGACATTCCCCATTTGTGGTTGGTTTGTTTGTTTAATGACATATCAACTCTTTATGGGTCATTTAATAGCAAAATTTTATTTTCTTGTGAGCTTTGGTAATTATTTTTCAAAAGATGTATTGCTGGTAATTTTTTTATTATGAAAATATATTACTGGTAATTTTTCCTAATGTAAGTTTATATTTTGGCCCCGGTTTGGGGTTTTACTGCTTGCCCATAGCTGATATGCGAACATTTTCAATTATACCACCTGAGTCATGGTGGAGCTATCTATAACATCAATTAAGAGGTGGTTCCACACTCGTCAAAACCTCCTGATCAGAGTCCTGGTAGCTTATTGCCATACCCAAGACGACGCTTCCCATTTGAAAAACTTGCACAACACCAGGGCTGCCAAATATTAATGCTGTCAACTATGACTCTATAGATTATCTCCTTTGCACTTTCATTGGAAATTCACTTATTCTCAAAGAGAATATATATATATATATATATATATATATATATATATGCAAGCAAATATATGGATATAGATCCGACAGTATGAAGAAAAATATACGGAAAAAACAAACAAAAATCCTTATATACAATTATGCTGTTTTAATGTTAATATGTCAACGTCAGACGTTTCGGTCTAATAAATCATCTTCAGGACATATTCATGAAATATAATTAACATTATCAATTCAACATGACAAATGGAGTGCTGATCTTATAAAACTTTCAGTTATCTGTTTGGATAAGTCTTGTTCTTATGTACATCGTCTTTGTCATGTTGAATTTGATAATGTTATTATATTTTATGAATATGTCCTGAAGATGGTTTATTAGACCAGAAATGTCCGACGTTGACATATTAACATTAAAACAGCATAATTGTATATAAGGATTTTTTTTGTTTTTTTCCGTATATTTTTTTTCATATATATATATATATATATATATATATATATTTTATATATATTGGTGTTATTTGTGATATTAGGTTTCATCTGACAATCACAAATAGTGTTAAACCCAGGGTGTCCATAAAGTCTCTTTAACAATTTAAAAACTATATTACAAAGACAATAGATGTGGTACCCCAACCAGATGACCTTAAACCAGCCATCATTTTCCAGCAAGATGATGCACCACAACATTGGGGACAGAATGTTTGTGGGTTCCAAAAATTTTCAGACTAGTCATGTGAAAAGAGATGGCCCAATTCCCTGGCGACCTTGTTCACCAGATATCACTCCCCTGGATCAAACAAAGATACGAGACATCACTGATCTAAAGCAAAAGATCCCTGATGACATTGCCACCATTGATGAGGCTATGCTACAGCAAACATGACAAGAAATCGAGTACTGTCTTGATGTGCTTCATGCAACTAATCGTACCCCGATAAAAGTCTATTAAATTAGTTAAAAAAAAAAAACTTCAATATCAACTCCTCATTTTGTAACAATTTCCATGTATTTGTCTGTTCATTTGCTTGTACAATAATTTTTTTTAAATTGTAAAGGGACTTTATGGACATCCTATATATATATATATATATATATATATATGAAGACATATAGTTTTAAGGTGTGCTATTCTTACAGGATAAAGTGCTCAATATCAGAGAGATATATGTAAATATAAATATAAAAGTGAACATTGAAGTCAACACTCAGAGGCGACAGGCTGTTTCATGTTTAATAATTGTCCAGGTCGGCGGACCTGATGATTGAATCTTAAATGAAACTGATGTTGACCTCAATGTTCATTTTATATTTTTTATGTTATTTGTACTTGTGTGTTAATTATAGTGATATGAAAATTAAAAATTAAATGAAAAGAATATTTTAACTAATTCTAAATATAAATGTTATGCTTTTTAACGAAACTAACATGGTATGAATTTGAAATTTATGATTAATGTTTTTATTCTCTCAAATGGGGTTGTATCATGTATCGAACAAAGATACGGGACATGACTGACCTAAAGCAAAACACTGATACCATTGCCATCATTGATGAGGCTATGCTACAGCGAACATGACAAGAAATCGAGTACAGACTTGATGTGCTTCATGCAACTAATGGCGTCGATATAGGGGGTGGATTAAATTAGTTTAAAAAAATTCAATATCTACTCCTCGTTTTGTAACAATTTCTACTTATTTGTCATTTTGCTTTTGTAATAATTCTTTTTAATTGTAAAGAGACTTTATGGACATCCTGTACATTTAAATAAGTAAATAAATTAAGTTTAAATATATATATATATATATATATATATATATATATATATATAGAACCCATATATACTTTCTTAATATGTATATATATAAAAAGTTGAAAATTAAAAAATAATGTTTTATTGTGAAAATATTTATTATTTTTATATATATATATATATATATATATATATATATATATATATATATATATATATATACACGGATATAAGAAAATTTTCTCTGGTCCCAAATTAGAGTCTGTGTTAATGTATATTAATGTAAATTAGACCCGGATATAAGAGACTTCTTCTCGGTCCCAAATTACTTTTCTTATATCTGGGTTACACTGTATATAAATAATGGGTTGCAAATTAAAAAATAATAATGTTTTTAAGAAAATATTTATTTATTTATATTTTTTGATTTGCAAATTTTTTTTTTATATATATATATATATATATATATATATATATATATATATATATATATATATATATAAAAATAATTAAAAAAACATTTTTTTAATTTGCAACTTTTTCTAAAAAAATGTTTTTTATTATTTTTTATATATATATATATATATATATATATATATTATTTCAAACACCATTTCCTGTACAGGGTGCGATGTAAAATTGTCGTCATTTTATATTTTTAATTTTGTGCATGCATGTTATTTGCTTATGAATTGTGTGATTGCACAGTATGGTCATTGTCTGTGAGAAAAAAAGCAGCATTATGCAATTCACTCTACAAGAAATGTGGAAACAGTTTGCTGTACTCCTTGACATTTGCACCGGAAGCTTCTATACAAACACTTCAGAGTATTTGAGTGTTGATCTGAGAACAGTGAAGAGGATTCAGAAAGAGTTGGAGGAGTCTAATGGTGATTACAAATGTGTTTAGAGTGATCACTAGTGATGGTGACATTAATGCCTCCATTCATCTTCCCACAGGGCATGAGACTCAACATGGAGGCCCACATCAAGGGCCTTGAGAAGGTAGTGCTGTCCTGGGTCAAGAGGCTAGCTGCTGGAAGACCCTATGTCTGGCAACAGTACTCTGAACCATGCCACACAAGCAGGAGAACCCAGTCATGGCTATCAGACAATTTCTGCAACCATATCACCCCTTACATCTGGCCACCTAACTCCCCAGACTGCAACCCCCTTGATAATTATGTGTGGGGCACAGTTCAATAAGAAACCAACAAACACCAGAGATGAACTGAAGACAAGAATTATGACAGCATTCACCAACTTAAACAAGGAGACCATCCAGAAAAGTTGCAGGAGGTTCTGAAGTCGTCTGGAGGCTGTGGTTGAAGCCAATAGCGATTATATTGAATAAATTTACACTTTAGTATTTCAAGATATTTTGTGTAATTTTGGTAAATATATCTGTTAAAATGAGATGTCAATGTTATTTTCATTTTTTGCATAATTTAGACGACAATTTATCCATCACATCCTGTATATACATAAAAATAGTACATATATATACGTATAAAGGTAAAATACAATAGGAAAACTGTATCATTAACTCATCATTTTATTCATGTCAAAAAGCCTTTTTCAATGCAAAACACCAAATGAATTTATTGAAAACAAAGTAACTATTAACAACAAAACAAAATGTCATTTTTTCTGAAATTGAAAAAATTTTTAATTTTTATTTTATTCTTCTAGTTACTTTATTTTTTAAATTAATTTATTTGGTTGTTTTTCCTTTTTGAATTTTTAAAAGAAAAATGTTAAAGGATCTTACCCTTTCAAAGTTTAAAAACTATCTTTTAGTAAAAAAAATAAAAAGGATTTTTTTACAGGCTAATTCTGATTTTTATATATATATATATATATATATATATATATATATATTTTATATATATGTATGTATTTTAAATTTGTTATTATAAAGTACACATGTATAAAAATAATGATAAATTAATATCATCTATTTACTTATGGCCTTATATTTTTCTCCCTTGGAATATACAGTAATTATCAATGAATCTATCATTATTAAATAACAAACTCAAGTCAAAAAATACGAGCTGTACAGGTGAGAGAGAGTTCAGACATCCCTGAGTGCTCATTGCTTATAGCCTTGTATCAGACTAAGTTAAGAACTAGCTTAAACAGATGTCTCTCCATGAAGCAATGGTAAACAAAGCTAATTGCATAGGTTGCTGAAAGTTCAGTCATCACTGAATGCTCTTCGCTTATAGCCTTGTGCCAGACTAAATTTTAATATCAGGACACCTCACCACAGTGCAACAGTTAACACGCTAGTTCTAATGTAACAAGTTTGGTCCTCACTGTGTGCTGAATACTTGTAACCATGTATCGAACCTGAAAAAGCTTCATAAAGATATAAAAATCACTTAAAAAAAAAAAAAAAAAAAAAAAATTAAATTGATGCCCAGCCATTGTCAAAAGATACACATTGAGATCACAGGAATTTAGAAAGAAAGGATTTTACTTACGTAATCCAATCCGAGGTCTGTAGGGATCTCTCAATCATCTGGCAACGATGTGTGGCACAGACCAATGGCTACAATAAAAAAAAAAAATTTTTTTTATATATATATATATATATATATATATATATATATATATAATGGAATATGATACACCTGTGTTTTTTTCAATGGAATATGATTGGCTGGTGTCTGTCATAAATACATGACAGACATGTAATCCAAAAATTCTAAGTCTAAGTCTATGTATATTTTCATTGGACTATGCCATTGGCTATCCTATTGGTCTACACCTATTACCTGCGAATCTCATGATACCAGTCAATTACTGCTACCATGTACTAAAAATTACAGTAGCCAAACCCTTCCTTAGCTACTTTGATCAAATATATTCCTTTCCGGGACATATCATACATACATATATATATATATTTAGTTTATACAAAACTAGGTAATCCGTATGGGTAGACCCAAGGAGGATGATATCCAGAGAGCTCAATGTAAATTCAAAGCAAATATGTTTGAAGCCCATTAACTTCCTCACTTCGTTAATTTACATATGCTTAATACGGCCTGTGAAAAATGTGTAAATTTCTTTTCATTTTAACCTTTGAAAGTAAAGTCTGATGATCCAGAGCCCCTTAAAAAAAATATATGTGGTGAAATAATTTATTACATGGAGCCCTAAAGTGGTCTGTTTTTATTCAAAAATATATATATATATATATATATATATATATATATATATATATGGTGTAATGGATAAATTATTGCCTGTTTATATTTTTAATTTTATGGATGTGTGTTTTTAGTTTTTGAACAGGTCAACTGCACAGTAGAATCAGTTGGGTATTGTCTGTGAGCAAAATAGGACCATCATGCAATTCACTCTGCCAGATATTTGGAAACAGCTTGGCATTTGCACTGGAAGCTCTAATACAAACATTTCAGAGTGTTTGGGTGTCAAATCTAAGGACAGTGCAGAGGACACAGAAAGAGTTGGATGAGTCTAATGTTGATTACAAAGATACCACAGCTCAGAAAACTCACTGTGATCATTCTGATAAGAAAAGAACTCCCAAATTTGTTGGTGTGGGCCTCATACTCAACACAGAGGCCTACATCAAGTGCCTTGATGAAGTAGTGATGCCCTGGGTCAAGAGTGTGGCTGCTGGAAGATCCTATGTCTAGCAACAGGACTCTGCACCATACCACACAAGCAGGAAAACCCCGTCATGGCTATCAGACAATTTCTGTGACCACATCACCCCTTACATCTGACACCTAACTCCCCAGACTGCAACCCCCTTGATTATTATATGTTGGACACAGTTGAGTGAGAGACCAACAAAACTCTTTGTAATATCAAAGATGAACTGAAGGCAAGGATTATAGCAACATTCACCAACTTAAACAGGGAATCTGTCCAGAAGAGTTTCAGGAGATTCTGAAGTTGACATGGCTGTAGTTGAAGCCAATGGCGATTTTATTAAATAAATTTAATCTTTAGTATTTCAAGATATTTTTGCATAATTCTGGTAAATATATCTGTTAAAATAAGATGTCAGCATTATTTTCAGTTTGTTTTTTTTTGTTTTTTTTGCATCATTTAGGTGAAAATTTATCTATCGCACCCTGTATATCTGTTAAAATGAGATGTCTGTTATTTTCATTTTTTTTTTTGCATCAATTTGGCGACAATTTATCCATCGCACCCTGTATATCTGTTAAAATGAGATGTCAGTGTTATTTTCATTTTTTTTGCATCATTTAAACGACAATTTATCCATTGTACACTGTATATATATTTATTGATTCATTTTCTACAGCTTATCCACCTTTTGCAGGTTATTTAAAACCCCAAAATATTTGATTCATTTTCTACAGCTTATCCACCTTTTGCAGGTTATTTAAAACCCCAAAATATTTTTAGATTTTAAGAATTCTGGAAGAGGTGTGGGAGATAATGTTTTAGTTATACAAGTCTTACTAATTAACCCATAGTTGGGGGCAGAAGAGGTGAATTCATCCCTTCCCAAGAGTATTTGCAAGTAACTTAATGTAACAAACCCAACCAGAACACAGCTCTCTGATTAAAAATTTAACAAGTATTTATCTATTACACCATCCACATATCTAAACTTATTTATTGGAATATATATAATATATATATATATATATATATATATATATATATATATATATATATATATATATATATATGTCATATATATATATATATATATATATATATATATATATATATATATATATATATATATATGTATTCCACAGACAGACTGTTTCACAGTTCATCAGTGTCAAAACATCCGAGTTGCCTATAAAAAGGACAAAATGGTTGAATTGGCATCAGTCAAAAAAATTTTCACTACTTTAAGCCTGTTTCTTTTTTGGATGAATTTAAGCATATTTAGTTTTAGATAAATACATAATGACTGAGAGAACTCGATTTTTTTTACCAAAGGATCTTACATTATTAGCAGTAATAGTCACTGTTTACAAACTCACACTTCCTTCCCAGAGAGCTCAACCGAAATAAATTTTTCAGGAGCATATGAGTTGGAATCAAATACGGAGTACAGTCCAACAGAATGGTAAGATAAAGAATAAATAGGAAAAGTTTATCAATCTAACATGTTTCACTTTTATTAAAGCTTTAAAACAGACTGAGATATGGAGAAAAAGAAGAAAGAAATTCTGGTATTATTTTTGTGTTGTCTGATTTTCATTGGTGAGTCAGGTTTCACATGCATTCAACTTGTTAAACAAATGTTAGTATCGACTGTGGTGAGACAACATGTCCTTCTGAAATTCCAAGAAATCAATTGATTTGAAGCCCAACTGCAAACACGTAAATATTGCTTTATGTATGTAAATGTATAATAATTCTAGTTTGTCAATGTTGGATTCAGATGATAATGTATATTCGTAAGTGTGTGTGTCTAGTAGATATTATGTTTGTTGTTTTTTCGTATGGTGATTTGGGAACATTTTTACATACATACCGTTTGTTTTAAATATACATACGTTAGATTCTTTAAGAATCGATTCAATATAAGTTGGTGATGATGTAATGTAATGTTTTTATTTGGTGATATAGTCATTAGTAATCCCTCAAAGTACTTTTGACGTAAAGAAACGTGAAAAACTATCAAATTTAATGTCTACTACTACAACTACACACACATACTTAATAATATACATTATCATCTGATTCCCACATAAACAAACTAAAATTATTATAGACTTACACACAGCATTCGTAGAAATATGGCCTGATAAAAAGCAATAATTAAATAAAATGATTATATATATATATATATATATATATATATATATAAATATAAAAATGTATAAAAAACAAACAAAAATCCTAATATGCAATTATGCTTTTTTAATGTTTAATATAATGTCAACGTCAGACGTTTTAGGTCTAATAGACCATCTTCAGGACATATTCATAAAACATAATTAACATTAGACCATATTCAATTCAACATGAAAAAGACGAGCAAGACCAATCCAAACAGATAACTGAAATCTTTTATAAAAGAATATGGTCTAATGTTAATTAGACCTAAAAAATCCATTTGACATTATATTAACATTAAAACAGCATAATTGCATATTATGATTTTTTTTTTTTTTTTTCCGTATATTTTTTTCATACTGTCAATGTATATCCATATATTTGCTTATATATATATATATATATATATTAAATAAATCCTAAAAAGCCAAGAACAACCTACCTAATTTTCACCTAAATGGATCTTCAGGGTAGGTTGTTCCTGGCTCTTTAGATTTATATCATTTTATATAATAATAATAATAATAATATATATATATATATATATATATATATATATATATATATATGTGTGTGTGTGTGTGTGTGTGTGTGTGTGTAACAGTATGTGTGTATATATGTCTAGTAGATATTATGTTTGGTGGTTTTTCTCATGCTGATTTGAGAACGTTTTTATGTACATACCATTTGTTTTAGATAAACATACGTTAGATTCATTAAGAATGGATTCAATAGAGGTTGTTCATGTAATATAATCTTTTTGATGTGTGTTTACAGTTGGTAGTATTGTTAATAGCAGTTCCTCATAGTACTGTCTACATAAAGAATTATGTTCTTTTTTAATTAAGGTAGCATTTGTAAAATCAAAGTTAAGGCCAGTTTTGTTCCTGTGTATTACAAGAGTTTGAATGGTTGTCTAAACTTAAATCCCTTTTATGTTCATAGCAAACAAGCTTTTAGATTTTGTGATGTCTCTCCAATAGAAATGCTTTTACATTGTAAGCATTTATATATGGTTTCTCTTGTATATTTTTCTTTTCACAATTCATTTCAGTCTTAATTATTCTGTTAACATTTCATGTTACATGAGACCTAGTAACTTGTTCCCTATATTTAACTACACACCATCACTTAACAGTTCCAGTAAACAGATATTAATATCTTGTAGAAGCTATTAATTACAAGAGTAATTAATAAAGTATTTGTTGAGAATATCATGACAGAACCTGTGAGCAATGAGAAGTCTTAAGGAAAATAGGAACTACAAGGAAACTTATACTTATGATCAAAAAGAGACAACTGAAATTTAAAGGTGTATAAGAATAGTGCAAGTTGTCTTGGAGAAACTAAGCAATCTATTAAGAAAAAGGAAAATAGCCTTAGAATCAAAGAAAATCACTGAACTGCTACAAAATTTTTTAGTTTGGTTTGCTTTGTTTTATGACATGTCAAACAAAATGGGTTATTTAATGCTGACAAGATTTTTACTGTATTTTTTTTTTTTCAAAAATGTATTGCTGGTAAAAAATTTTTCTTCAAAAATGTATTGCTGGTAAAATTTTTTTCTTCAAAAATGTATTGCTGGTAAAATTTTTTTCTCAAAATGCATTGCTGGTAATATTTTTTCTTCAAAGATTTATTGCTGGTAATTGTTTTAGAAAAAACGTATTGCTGGTATTAAAACCTGCTTTTTATGCTTTCATAGCGTTTTGACACTAGTTTGGGGGTTAACTATTTGCCCATAGCTGGGACCCTGACAGGTGCTACCATCTTGGGTCAGGGTGAATCTGGGAACACCAGCAATTAAGAAGTGGTTCCACGTTCCTCAAAGCCTCCTGATCAGAGGCCTTGCTGCTGGATGTAGTTTATCGTTTTACACAGGATGCGGATGTAGTTTATTGTCAAACCCAGGACGGCAAAATTTTTTGTTTCTAATATTTATCAGTGACTCTCCCAATGTCATCAGTTCTCAACTTGGTATCTACACTGAAGAGAACCATGTATTCCTGTCTCAATGCTAAGTCTGATATGTTCGATACGGTCAAATGGACAGGTGATCTTAACTGGGAAAAGAAACGTCCAGTTAATTTTACCACCTCCAAAGCAAAACTTCTTCCTTTTAACCATTTTGCATTTTCCATCAGTATGGCTGATGCTAACCCCCAAGAGAATAAAGCAATGCATTTTCTTGGTCTAACATCTTCATAATTATATCGAATCAATTGCTAATTCTACTGCTGGCAAAGTGGGTTCACTGTGTCATTCTAAACAATTTTTCTCACAATTTTTTTTCACTCATGCTCAATAATTTTTTCTAAAATTTACTCTTGCAGCCCAAAGGTAATTTTCTGCAGTTAGTGTGGCCTATCACATTTTTTTTTAATTGTGCAAGTCTGCTCTAGATAATACAACTAAGAATTGAAACTTCTCTCACAGATTTGTGGTGTCCTGTGTATGGCAATAAACTACATCTGCGTCCTGGGTATGACGATAAACTACGTCCCACAGCAAGGCCTCTGATAATACGTTTAAAAAATTAATATTACCAGCTATACGTTTTTGAAAGAATAGTGTTGTTGGCTGTACGTTTTTGAAAAAAATAATATTACCAGCTGTACGTTTTTGAAAAAATAATATTACCAGCTATACGTTTTTGAAAAAATAATAATACCAGCTATACGTTTTTGAAAAAATAATATTACCAGCTATTCATTTTTGAAAAAATAATATTACCAGCTATACATTTTTGAAGAAATTACCAGCTATTCATTTTTGAAAAAATAATATTACCAGCTATTCATTTTTGAAAAAATAATATTACCAGCTATACATTTTTGAAGAAATTACCAGCTATTCATTTTTGAAAAAATAATATTACCAGCTATACATTTTTTAAGAAATAATATTACCAGCTATACATTTTTGAAAAAATAATATTACCAGCTATTCATTTTTGAAGAAATAATATTACCAGCTATTCATTTTTGAAGAAATAATATTACCAGCTATACATTTTTGAGGAAAAAATTGTTAACAGAAATAGATTTTTGACGAAACAAAAATATTACCAGGAAAAAAAAAAAAAGTTGTTGACATTAAATGACCCATTGAGGTTGATATACCATAAAACAAAACAAAGCAAACCAAACAGATTTGAGATTCTTAATAAAACAACGTAAAAGAAAAATGCATTTCGAAATTGGAGGCATAAAATTGGAAAATTCATCCTACCTTTCGATCATACTTATCACTGACGGGAGATATGATTCCAGCAATGACTTTAAAATTTCCTGTTCTCTGTAAAGCATCACGGGCCAATTCTGAAAAATATCAGAAGCATTAGGAAAAAAACAAAAAAAAAAACTTTTTTTACGGTTCACAACAGACAAATCTTCATTATTTATGTGGGAAAAATTTGGACTGCTTAGTTTACTTATCAAATCAGAATTAAAATTGACAAAAAAAATTAACCAAAATTCCTGACCCTTGACAATCCCCTTCTTCCTCATTTGCAATGTATTCCGATAGTAAAATCATTAGCAATGAATTTACATTATACATATAATAGCCCTATTCTATCAGTAATGCTTGCATTCATTCCTGACCATTGACAATCCCTTTCTTCCTCATTTGCAATGCATTCCTATAGTAAAATCATTAGCAATGCATTTCCATTATACATATAATAGCCCTATTCTATCAGTAATGCTTACATTCATTCCTGACCATTGACAATCCCTTTCTTCCTCATTTGCAATGCATTCCTATAGTAAAATCATTAGCAATGCATTTCCATTATACATATAATAGCCCTATTCTATCAGTAATGCTTACATTCATTCCTGACCATTGACAATCCCTTTCTTCCTCATTTGCAATGCATTCCTATAGTAAAATCATTAGCAATGCATTTTCATTATACATATAATAGCCCTATTCTATCAGTAATGCTTGCATTCATTCCTGACCATTGACAATCCCTTTTCTTCCTCATTTGCAATGCATTCCTATAGTAAAATCATTAGCAATGCATTTCCATTATACATATAATAGCCCTATTCTATCAGTAATGCTTACATTCATTCCTGACCATTGACAATCCCTTTCTTCCTCATTTGCAATGCATTCCTATAGTAAAATCATTAGCAATGCATTTCCATTATACATATAATAGCCCTATTCTATCAGTAATGCTTGCATTCATTCCTGACCACTGACAATCCCTTTCTTCCTCATTTGCAATGCATTCCTATAGTAAAATCATTAGCAATGCATTTTCATTATACATATAATAGCCCTATTCTATCAGTAATGCTTGCATTCATTCCTGACCACTGACAATCCCTTTCTTCCTCATTTGCAATGCATTCCTATAGTAAAATCATTAGCAATGCATTTCCATTATACATATAATAGCCCTATTCTATCAGTAATGCTTACATTCATTCCTGACCATTGACAATCCCTTTCTTCCTCATTTGCAATGCATTCCTATAGTAAAATCATTAGCAATGCATTTCCATTATACATATAATAGCCCTATTCTATCAGTAATGCTTACATTCATTCCTGACCATTGACAATCCCTTTCTTCCTCATTTGCAATGCATTCCTATAGTAAAATCATTAGCAATGCATTTTCATTATACATATAATAGCCCTATTCTATCAGTAATGCTTGCATTCATTCCTGACCATTGACAATCCCTTTCTTCCTCATTTGCAATGCATTCCTATAGTAAAATCATTAGCAATGCATTTCCATTATACATATAATAGCCCTATTCTATCAGTAATGCTTACATTCATTCCTGACCATTGACAATCCCTTTCTTCCTCATTTGCAATGCATTCCTATAGTAAAATCATTAGCAATGCATTTCCATTATACATATAATAGCCCTATTCTATCAGTAATGCTTGCATTCATTCCTGACCACTGACAATCCCTTTTCTTCCTCATTTGCAATGCATTCCTATAGTAAAATCATTAGCAATGCATTTCCATTATACATATAATAGCCCTATTCTATCAGTAATGCTTGCATTCATTCCTGACCACTGACAATCCCTTTCTTCCTCATTTGCAATGCATTCCTATAGTAAAATCATTAGCAATGCATTTCCATTATACATATAATAGCCCTATTCTATCAGTAATGCTTGCATTCATTCCTGACCACTGACAATCCCTTTCTTCCTCATTTGCAATGCATTCCTATAGTAAAATCATTAGCAATGCATTTCCATTATACATATAATAGCCCTATTCTATCAGTAATGCTTGCATTCATTCCTGACCACTGACAATCCCTTTCTTCCTCATTTGCAATGCATTCCTATAGTAAAATCATTAGCAATGCATTTACATTATACATATAATAGCCCTATTCTATCAGTAATTCTTGCATTCATTCCTGACCACTGACAATCCCTTTCTTCCTCCTTTGCAATGCATTCCTATAGTAAAATCATTAGCAATGAATTTACATTATACATATAATAGCCCTATTCTATCAGTAATGCTTGCATTCATTCCTGACCATTGACAATCCCTTTCTTCCTCATTTGCAATGCATTCTTATAATAAAACCATATAATTGTCCTTTGTAGACAATCTGTCTCCAAATAGATGTTGAATTACTGCCCCCTGATAATAATCACAGAATGCGCAATATTTGAAGGTCCCTTTCTTGTTTCCCTTCAACTTTCAAAGCATGTTTCCTTTCACTCTAATTGACACGAGGCATGCAGGTTCTCCAGTGACACAGACTGAAGATTATATTGAACTGTTCATAATATTCATTATATTGAACTGTTCATAACTTTGTTTATTTTTTAATCCTTCTGTGACATGTCTTGTTAATGCATTTATTAATTGTTGGTTGTTTGAATTCCATGTTTTGCGTCCTTTTTTTATACCTGGACTCACATGAGTCCACCATATATTGTTTCTGGGAAAAATGTACCAGAAGGCATGAACTGATAATACTTTACACTCCTGCAACATAGATTAAATAATTGTCAACTTTGCCGAAACAGTAAGAGAAGCAAGAAAAATTGTGAGTAACCTACATTATAAGTTTGTGCGAATGGATAGCAGAGGACAGACAAAGAGGGATGGTAAAGAGTCAAAAGCTAAAGACGGAAAGATGTGGAGAGCCATGATCCCCTACTTAATGAAAATACAACGTGCTTTCTTATTAACATGGCAGTTCCTGCAGATTGTAAGGTATCTTTAAAGATCTTCAGAAAACTATCAAAAATAAAGGCATGTTGAAGTGGAAATCTAAAACATGTGGTATATGAAGACATCAATAATTGTGCTTCGTCTTGGGTTGATAAAAAAGGAAGGAAAAACGGAGACAAAATGAAAAAACCAAACTTGAAACTGCAGCTCTTTACAACCAGAAACCAACCCCAAAAGATGATCTATCAACTGAAGTTCCTCACCTGCAGAAATAAAATAGGTTAACAGCAGGCAATGGAATAAAGATTGTCAATCTCTCAGCTAGCAACATCTAGTAAAAGTTGGGGCTCAGCGTTTGATTGAAAATAGGTTCTGATAGAATCATCGAAGGGATCCCTAATAGCCTAGGGCTTAAGGAAATTATGAAGTTTAAGGTTATGTGTGGGTGTATTGTAGGTGAGTGCATGTTCACATATAAACAATGAAAGATGCAACAAAGTCTGTGTTTCTTTCTATGGACTGTTTCTTCTTCTTTTTTAGATATAAAATCTGTAGGGAAACAAAATTCTCAATGTCTCTTGGGTATGTCCATTTTCTTTTTCTGGTCCAGTCATGATAAGAATGGTCATAACAATTCAGCTTCTTGTGGATCTAAGAAGGTTGCATGAGTGTTTTAAATGTTTCACTGTTAATGAAACATGCAATATCCACAAACATTAATTTCAGTATCTGTCTATATTTTTGAGATGAGGTATTATGTACACTATTTACATTATTCAGACTATTATCCTCATCTTTGTCGCCATATTTATTACAACGTCCCGGCCCTTCAGTATCTGTCTATATTTCTGAGATGAGGGTATTATGTACACTATTTACATTATTCAGACTATTATCCACATCTTTGTCGCCATATTTATTACAACGTTCCAGCCCTTCAGTATCTGTCTGTATTTCTGAGATGAAGTATTATGTACACTATTTACATTATTCAGACTATTATCCTCATCTTTGTTGCCATATTTATTACAACGTTCCGGCCCTTCAGTATCTGTCTATATTTCTAAGATGAGGTATTATGTACACTATTTACATTATTCAGACTATTATCCTCATCTTTGTCGCCATATTTATTACAACATTTCGGCCCTTCAGTATCTGTCTATATTTCTGAGATGAGGTATTATGTACACTATTTACATTATTCAGTTGAAATAAAAGACAGAGAATATCATTGGAAAATTCGTAAACTTGCAATATGTGCTCTGGTAAAAAAATTTGCAATGGTAACAGCAAAAAATTGCAATATGAGCACTGGTAAAAATGTTTGCTAAAGATATTAGGTTTATAAGTCCCAGAAATTCATACACAGATGTCCTCAAGTGGACACAGTGGATAAATGTGTTAGTGACAGGACCCAAAGAGTGTGAGTTCAATACCCGGTTAAGGCAGTGGAGATCTTGGAGGGAATTAACAGGAGATAACTAAAATCCATTAAAACATGGCATGTGGAACTAGAACAGCGAGCGAAATAAAGGGTTCAGTTCGACATTCCAACCACCTGAAGAAGGCCGGAGTGTACATAATGAAAGCATTTCCTTCAACTATAAGTGCCAACTTCAAATATTATGTTTTAAAGATTCACATTTATCTTATGACTTTTTCAAGAATGAAAAAAATCAAATGTTTTTCTTTCATGAAAATAATTTACCAAAATAAAATTAAAAGAAACAAACAGAAAGAATTTCTTTTTTAACTTCATTTGTTAAGTGCCATTTACAAATTTTCTATGCACTTGTGGAATAACACAGTAATTCCACCTACATTTTACGTGCGCACGAGTTTTCCTCCCTTCCTTCCACACTTGCGCGCGTGCGGATTGCAATCCTTCCTCTCACATTAAGCTAGACATAGCAGTAAACGGCCTCTTTTGGCTGGAGTGAGGAAGGTTGCTTACTAGCTGCTCCTGATATCTGTCTAGGACGGAGTTTGAATTTTTCCCGCGCGTTTCCTGATGTCACCGACGATCAGCATTTCCAACTCAGTTGCATCCCGATTTTCAAACTAGAAGGACAACTCATTTATTCCGTGCCCCTAACCCATACGCGAGCCGGAATATCTTATTCTTAACTAAAACTTCAACATGTCGACCTCACACTTTCCCAAGACTCATTCTCGTCTTGATGCAACCCACATGTTGAACCTTCTTCGTTTTCAACTAGAAAACGTGGAGATCCACGACACAGTCGTCAATATATATTTTTCCAGGACAACTTCTCGTCTTGATGCGAACAACTTTTGAACTTTCCTCTATTCACTACCAGAGTTCTACAACACGGTCGCCCTCACTCCTTTCCAAGACTCAACCTTGTCTTGATGCAAACAACTCTGAATTCTCTTCAATGAAAGTTGATAATCTGTTCATACACCTTTGAACCTTCTAACTACTTTGAACCAGTACCTAAAAAAATATTACATACACTCACACTATCAAACTTCACAGTGAGTACTTTTCCTATTTGTGTACACATACACCTTTCGTTTAACAAGTCATTTTTCCAGAACTTTCTTTCTGATGGAACTATTCCTGCCTTGGCCATCTTGGTTTTCTGTTTTGGCGCGGAACACTTTTACTAATGGTCTCAACTGACGAGACAACTTACTTGTTTAAATATAATAAAATTTCATATATGTTTTTCAACCAGACTCATTTTGTCGTTTAATTCCGGCTATCTGCTTGTATTATATTTATGCACTTGTTGAATGACCCCTTTTCCTCACTATGTTCACTCACGCAATATTTTTACTTTGTTTGTGGATTCGGTAGTTTTGTGTAGTGTCTGGCACAAGGCCACCTTTTAATAAACCAGCACTGCACACTACCGGGTCCGCAACACACTGTACTGTTGACTATCATACATGAGGCAATGTTTACCACTTTTTAAAGATAATCTATCTGTACAAAAAGTAATATCTGCAAAATATATTTTTTTTTTTTTTAATTAATAAAAACAATCTTATTCTTAATTGAATAGTTTAAGAAGTTACTTAGCACAATATCAATATTTTAGACTAGAGCGTTAGGATAATTGTCTTTAATCTTTCTCGGAAATCCTGCACATACATAGGGAAAAAACTCTAAACTTGGCAGGGTCATATCTTCTAAAGTAGACTTAAAACCCTCACAAAATTTTTTGGTGAACTTGAGCAGGCATTGTAGATGTTAGGCAAAAAATATTATGAAAATTGAAGAGGACGTATTTTCGATAGACTGACCGTAAGCTACATAGGTGAAAAGTTGTTGATTTTGGGGTCATGTATTTGGGTGAGCAAAATAAAATTTTCTATCGAGTGTAGGCTTAAAATAGTTAAATATTTGGATTCTACACTTCTTATTTGCCCTACATACCAATTTTCAGAAATATTCAAGGTATGGAAGTATTTTTCTTTAATTTAAAAAAAAAAACACTGAAATTCGGGGACGTTGCGCGGCCTTAATTTAAAAAGGCAAAATAAAATTATACACGCCCCTTAAAATTGGAACGGTAAAGTCTAGCACAAAATAATTAGGCACACTTTCCTAACTCATGAAGGGGAACATTTGTGCCAAATTTCAAGTAATTCGGTGTCGATGGGTGCAAATTTCAACTTTTTGCTGGTGTTTTTTTTTACTTTTTTTTTTTACTCACTAGCATCATGGGAGAATATATTTCTTTTTTTATTCATTATTACTATTTTTATTTCATTTTCCCACAAAATACAAAAAAATTGTTCTTACAAGTACAGCTTCATACTTTACGAAGGGCTTTAAGGTAAATACTGATCTGATAAAAAAAAAATACAACTTATTTTTCATTTTTCTTTTTCAGAGTTACTAAACAAACATTTTTTTACAAGTTCCTTGCAATTAAAAGGGATAGTGATAATTATCCTTCATTAAAAAAAGAATAATTTATCTTCAGCAAATTTTGAAATTATGTTTTTTGGTAGCCACTTCGATTTTCAATCATGAACATCGTTAAATAATTTATAATTTTTTTTTTGTCATAGGTTTACATTGAAAAAAATGTCACAGAAAAATTTTTTTTTAAATACAACAGAAATCAAAAAAATTATGTGCCATACGTGTAACACGCTTAGGCGATCATGACAAGGCATTTTTCCGACAGTAGGTTGCCATTTCTATCTGTGGGCTATTTACCCATAGCTGGAGGGAGAAGAATAGGTTTCATACCTTTCCCAAAGCACGTACGTGAATGTAAACGGATTCGAACGCGAACTCGGCTCTCCGAGCCCAAAATCTGAGTCGCTATCCATTACTCCACAGTGTCTCCCACATCAAATCGTGGTAATTTAATTATTTCAATTGAATTGTTTCAATTTTGTTGTGATTTCCTAAAATTAAACTTTTTTTATTATTCAAATAACTGATTTGTTCGGTAGTTTTTTAATTTTTTTATTTTAAATATGCGTGTTTGTTGCCTAAATTTATTATTTTCTTGGAAATTATGACATCAAACATTTTTTTTTATGTAGTTTTACTTTTAGTTTTTAAACAACTTTTCAGGATCAAATATCAAATTATTTTTTTATCAAGATTTACTCCAGTCTTTCACTTTACAAACGAATTCAATTTTTTTTTTTTTTTTTTTTTTTTGTATAAAGAGATTGTTTTATAATTTATTTATTATTTTTCTGACGTCTCGCTTTTTCGTCAAACTTACGTGGAGGCTGGTAGTCAATTTTTAAAATAAATCACATAAATATTTATGGATAGAGAGAAGATTTACCAAATAAATTTTAATCTCGTGAGAGCACCTGCCTGATGGTTACATTTTTCACGTTTTAAACTCCAGTGTAACCCGGATATAAGAGAAACCCGGATATAAGAGAGATTTTCTCAGGTCCCAAATTAGAGCCCATACTTACGACCTAAACAAAATAGACTAAACCCGGATATAAGAGACTTCCTCTCCGGTCCCGACAACTCTCTTATATCCGGGTTACTGTACCTGCTTGTCTTTGATGCGGCTTTATACGACAAAATAAGGGTAATTAATTGCGTATAAATAAAGTAAATCAGAATCCTCGTCCCACCCCATCCAAAAATATAATTTGGAATCAAAATCGTTGTTAACTGATTTTTCTACGTTGTTGTCCTGTCAAAAGTTTGATGACCTCAAGAAAAAAAATATATTGCTGTCAAAAGTTTAAGAACATATCGGTAAAGATGAAAATAAAAAACCTAGGAATTATATTTTTTAAATTTATTTAAATAATAAATTGGAAAAATATTTAGAATTAATTAAAAAGAAAAAGAAACATCGAGAGACAATGTCAATTAAGAAAAAGTTTGTCGTTTTTTTTTTTTTTGTTTTTTTTTTTGTAATGTTTTTACCGGTGAAAAAAGTCGCATTTTTAACAGAAATTTAAATGAAAAGTGACATGAATTTTTATTTTGTTTATACTATGACGAATCTAGTTTCTAAAAAAAGGGGGAAAAATTAAGAAACACGAATAAAAATTTAAATAATTATATAGGTAAATAAATAAAAAACAGTTTATTTACTTACCAAACATCCTCAAATGCATATTCGTAACAGGATTGAACGATCCACACGACAAAAGGACGACTTTCGTTGGTGTCATTGTGTTCATTTATTTTCTGAGTTTTTAAAGATTAAAGATGCCTTAGATAAAAAGAATCTGGCTTTCTCTTGTCACGAAGGCAAAACAAATTAGAAGAAATTATTATCTAATTCGGCTTATTTTTGTTTCACTGCTTTCGCTTTGCAGAAACTCATTCCGTTGTTCCGCTTCACTTATTCTCTTAATCCGGAATATTAAAAATAAAAAAAAAAGTTTCCTTTAAAAAAAAAAAAAAAAGAAAAGTAAAAGTTGCATAAAAAAATTGAAAAGCTAAACACGTTCTTTAAATTTTGAAATATATAATTTTAATCTTTTTTATTTCTTTTTTTAAATTCAAGTTATTTTCCTTTCTTTTTTCTAAACATTCAAAATGTAAGTAAATCCTTTTCAATTTCTATAAAAATAAAAACACGCTATTTTTTTATTATTTGAAATAAAATTTATAACAAACGTTCGGTTAAACTAATTATTACATTTTAAAACTTTGTTTTTAACAAACTCGACGAATTTAAAATTTATTTATTTAATAAAAAATAACATCTTTAGCTTTCTAAGGGAAATAACTAATAATTAAAAACTTTTTAGGGAGCCTTCATTATTTTAAAATATCACTTAATCATTTACTTTAAAAAAAAAAGAATTTTAAGAAATTTTTATTAAAAAACATATAAATATTCAATAATTAATAATTAAATTACATATTAAAGTATATTTGAAAGAAATAATTGTTTATGTATCAGTGTATTATTTTAATTAATATACAAGCTATAATAAATAAACAAGCCCGTCCCTGGTTTTACGAATGCCGGCGCGAGGTTTGTTATTAGTCTATTTTAGGTGTTTTTTTTAATTTAATATTTTCTGTTATAAATAATAATACCGTTGTGGTAAAAAAAAAAAAAACTATCATTTAAAATTACGGAGAAAATCATAATGTAAAATAGAAATTATAACCAGATTGGACATAAGGTTGTGTTTTTTTTTGTTTCACAAGAAGAGACTTCGTTATGGATGTAGACGACGTTTCGTTAAAAACAAGGATTAATGATATTCTACAACATTTGAACTTTGATGGACACAACAAGGCGTCAACGGAGACGGAGCAGTTTATATGCGAATGGCCCGATAGGATCCAACAAGTCCTCATGGACTTGAAATACACCATTGAAAGATTTGAAAACGTTGACAGGACTTTAGCTGATCTTCCTGATTTATGTCAGTTTCTGGGACGGCTTAATAATGTCAGCATTTTGGCCCTGCACCCAAATCTTTCAAATCTTGTTACTGACTGTATTCTACAACTTTACACAGAACAACCGACTACGGTTCTTGAAAAGAAAACCCAAAAATGGGTCTTGTTTCAAATCCGAAATTCTATTTCTTTACCCCAGGAACAGGAGGTATTATTCGAACTTGTAGGGAAAACCTCGAATTTGACTTATCAAAAAGCCATTTGTGTGCTGAACCAACACGTTGCAGATTTAAAAAAGAAAACTACGACTTTCTGTGGTTATTTAATCCCTTGTGAAAGTAAGTCCCCCCAAAACCTGGACGAATTATGCCGAATGTTAACCATTCTTCTTTATAACCAAGATCAGCATTTTTCCTCCTTAGTCGACGCTTTCATGGATTTACTTTCTGTTCATTCTAATTCGGAGATTGTCCGGAGTTTATTTAAAAAGATTACATATTTACAAGGAGATATTTACACTGAGAATGGTGCGGATTTTAATAACACCACCCTAGGAATAAACAAGGTGTGGCTGAGCCCTAAAAGTTTGGTTAAGTTATGGACGAGCTATTTACCAAGTCTTGAACACGAGGTCCTCAGTTTGGTTACCCAGACTGTACTAAAAATACAGAATAGTTGCCCGCTTTTAACGATAAAATCATTCTTGGAATGTCGTCGTCTACCCCAATCTTGTGCTTTCAATTATCAATTATTCTACACAACCACTGATATATTCCATTCACTTGTCCAGCCTGATTTCAACCCTCAGACAGGAGGGCGCCAATCTGTTTTGATTGTAATTTCTCTATTTTACGATTCTATTCATGAAAACCTGGTGAAAAATTCACAAACAGAGGAATCGTTTTTACTTTCTTCTCTTTATCCACCACATCTTTCAAATTTTATAAAACACATTCAAACTATTTCTCCTTCCCAAAGAGTTTCCTCTCCTCTTTGTATAAAAAATATCAGTTTGTGTGTTAAAGCCTTTTACGAGGAAATCCGTAACGATCGACATTCCTTAGCAAAAACCTGGTTATATTGTCAGCATTTTGCTTTAAAACTTATCCCGTATTTCTATCAACAATTATTTATACTACCCGACAAGGACGTTTCTGATTGCCTTTTTCTCCTACTTTGGTTCTGTCAGCCTCTGTCTGCCAATAACCAGCAAATTCTATCAATTCTGGTCGAGTTTCTTTCAAAGCTAAAGATTTTATTTAAAACCAGTAACGGAAACGTCGAAGAACTTTTACCGGACGTTGCTAGCCGAGAAAATGACAACGTCTTAAAACCTTTATTTCATTGCCTGCTCTTAAACTGTTTTATTTCCGCAGACGAGGAACTTGAGTTGACAGATCGACTCTTGGAGTTGGTTTCTGGTTGCAAAGAGCTGCAGTTTCAAGTTCGTTTTTTCATTTCGTCTCAGTTTTTCCTTCCTTTATATCAACCCAAGACGAAGCGCAATTATCTTAGAGTTATCTCCCTTTGTCGATCAAAGCTTCTTCATGGTAACGCATTTGTTGATTGTCAGCAAGCCTGTACGGATATCATTAATGCATATTCGTAATAAGGGATAAAATAAAATAAAAAGTTTAAGCAATTATATGTATGCTTATATATTTATTTATGTCTAATTATCAATCAATCAGCATACAGTACCTGAAAGTGGAAAGTGCCTGAAAACAAGTCTTGTAGTAAATGAAATTATGTACTAGGTGAACAAAATCAAACACAAATAATGTGTCCGTAACATATTAGCTAACCACCCTTACAGATCTACGGGCACGGAAATTAGTAGTTGACCATCTTTTTTGTAGATTTCTGTGAAGGCTTTCATGGCTGAGCTGTTAAGCACACCAAGCTTATAGGTACCACCACTGACATGCTAAAAAAAATTAGCATGCCATGATGAAAAAAATGTCCCAAACTTAATAAAAACTAAAGTTTTATAGTTAAAATCTTTGTTATTATAAAAAGTAAAGTAAAAAGTAAAGACCAAAGGTTTTTTGTAATTTTGGTTAAAAATCCCTTTTTTTCTTTTTGTCAGTGCTCACAAAAGATTATGATTGGAAATTTTAGCATCTTTTTTTCCAGTGAAAAACATTTATTCGGTAATTGTTGCAAAAAATCAAATAATTGTTGGATTTTAATAAAACTATAATGACTTATTCACAACTGAATGAAATTATTTTAGAAATGTATTTTTTTTTATTTTATTTTATTTTTTTTTACATCTGTTACCCCCACACACACTTACTTAATTTCATGAAATTTCAAGAAATTAAATTTTGCTTAATGTTTAGTTAAAAGCAGAACTTCTAGGAGAATTTAAATTAAGTACCTCCACTAATTTTTGATACCCAAGGTTTAAAATGAATTTTTAAAAAATTTTTTAAGCTTTCTTTTTAATTGAAAGCTGAAGGATTAAATTTGCTATTTCCAGTAAGCAAAATACTCTGTAGTGTATTTCAAATATTGATTGGAATTTCAACTTTTTATTTGATTTCATATAATCATTTAAAATCGGAATTTTTTACACATTTGTAAACAAAAGTTAATTCTTGGATTTAAAAATCTTCCAAAAATAAAATATACTTTTCTAAAATTTTATTTAAGGAATATTAACTGATTTAAAATATAATTTATCTTATTTGAAACAAATATTATTTACTTTAAGTTAACAATAACAGAAATGGATTTTTCAAACAAACAGTAGCAGTGATTATGGATTTGTCACTTGTCAATCACATAAGTGCTGATAAAATGTGTCAACACCTTTATTGTTCTCATGAGACTTTATCCATTAAAACATAATTTAAGAAAATGATGGGTGGGTGCCTTTTTTATATCATTTTTAAGTACTCGGTAATCTTAATGTTGAAAAATATTCTCTGTAATCTAATTTAAGGAATGTTGGCTTTAGATTTACTATAATCGCTCTTATTTTTTGGTAAGGTCATGTATGGCCAACCATACTTTTAAACAGGCACATTATGTAATATTTTATATACATAAAAAAAATATATATTTTAAGTCTTGGTGCAAAACAACTTTTATTAAGCTGTTCAATTTTTGATTTGTAAATGTAGTTTTCACTTAACAATATCTCCTAACCAGATGAAAGTAGTGTAGAATTTTAACCAATTTAAATTATTATAATTAGCATTTTTGAAAAATGAAAACAATTCTTGTAAACATTATTCATCAAAAAAAAATTTAATTAAGACAATAGTGTCCTTAATAAATCTTATTTATAAAAGCAATTAAAAACTGTCATAGTTGTATTGAATTTTTTATTTTATGATTCAGAGCAGATTTTCAGGAAATTAATAATAGTTTGAAAGAAAAATTGATTTACATTCTCCAAGAAGTCTTGCTTGTAACTAACAAAAAAAATTGAAAATTAATTTCTTGAAATTTTATGAAATTATTTAAATGGAGGGTAACATGTATAAAAAAAAAAAAAAAAAAAATATATATATATATATATATATATATATATATATATAAATCAAAAATGTGGTGCAGTTCAATTTATATTACATGAATTATTAATACAAAAAGTAGATTAGTAAAGTTAATGATATACATGACGAAAATCATCTTCACAAACAAATTTATTAAAGTCACATTAACCTATGAACCACTCGATAAATGTTATGATCCTTGTTTTTAATAACTTCAAGTTGTATAAGGTCTTTTTTTTTATTCTGATAGTACTTTCAGCTGTACATTCAGCCATCCTCAGGCATGGAAATTTTTTTTTTTTTTTTTTTTGCGAAGATGCTCTGTTTATAATAAACAGTATTAAAAACATTTACCGGCCTGAATGTCCAAGAAATTTTCACAGAAAATATTCTTCCTCCGACAGGATACGAACCTGTATCCTATACGGAACTGTCATTTTTATGTTTATACATTATTTTTTTTTAAAATATCTTAAAATAATTGTCGGACTTTGTCCATTTCATAATGTGTGACGTCATTTGTTTACATTTGATACGCCATGAGCAGATATGAATGTACGTGAGAGATTTATGGAAGATTGAAGTTTAAATACAGTAAGTTCAACCTTGCTAACCGAATGCTTCTCTGTGGCCAAATAGGTTAAATGCATGTCAAGCTAAATGATGGTTCTGTATAGGATACAGGTTTGAATCCTGTCAGGATGAATATTTACTGTGAAAATTTCTCGGACATTTAGGCCAGTAAATGTTGTTTAATACTGTTTATTATTGACAAAGCATTGACTTCAATATTTGTATCTATAAAAATGTATAAACATAAAAATGTCTTAAAATAATTGTCGGACTTTGTCCATTTCATAATGTATGTATGTATGTATATATATATATATATATATATATATATAACGTCATCCAAAGAGACACTGTTTATAGCTCATCAGTGTGGCTAGACATCCAAAATTGCCTCTAGCTAGGATCGAAACCCGACTGAATTGGTGTCATAATTTGTAATTCTAATTAAGACATCGGCACAATTTTATAAATGAAAGTGGATTTTTAGCATATTTTTTTTTAGAAACATGCCCAGTGACCGACAGTGACTCAATTCACATCTGCGAAACATATATACATACTGGATTCTCTCGTTGCCTTAGACATTTAGGTGTCAAGCAGCTTAGTTCTTAGGACCAACAGCCAGACTATCCACACATAGGATTTGATTCTAGTGGTGAAGGCTTTGTGAAGAACCAACCAACCACACTTTCTGGAGAAGCCAAATACAGAGAACTGGTGCAGAATATACCACAAGGTCCCCAAACGACCCTTCACAGGTTTTTAATTCAGATTTGTCCTTGTCCTAGACTGGTTGCCATCCAAAGCTAGAGGGAGATGGATTCATGCCTTTCCCAAGGGTATTAGCATGTAAGTAAATGTAATGAATTTGATTCACTTTTGAACTTGGGTCTCCACCATCCTGGAGATGATGATCAAAACATCTGCGTTCTGGGTAAGACGATAAACTACATCTGACAGCAAGGCCTTTGATCAGGAGGTTTTTTATTTATTTGGCAATACCTATTAATTGCTGGTGTTCCCATTTTTAAAAAAAACTCATTTGAATTTTAAAAACATCAGCTATGGGCAAATAGCTTTTCAACAAAAAAAAAAAATAAATTTAAATACTATGAAAGTATAAAAATAGGTTTTAATACTATCAATACATTTTTGGAAAAAATTATTACCAGCAATAAAAATCTCGTCAAATAATTAATAAACCCATTTTTTTTTGTTGATATGCCATAAATTTAATTTAAAAAAAATCAGCTCTCATTCCTCAATCCAATCAAATCACATATCCATTATTTCCACCTGACTATACACACTATAGGCTATGGGCCCAAATTTTGGAGCCACCTTACTGATTTGATAGGGTTAATAAGTTTCATGCCTTCTTTGATTTAAAACTAATTTTATAATTTTGCTGAAAACTATTTTATCCATTAATGTATGGAGATCAATTTTTTAGAGAGATTTTTTAAAAAAAAAATCGGACTAGACCTTTTTATTATCATTAAAAGGTAGATTTCAAGAAAAAATTTAGCTCAAATTTAAGGTAAATGTTTAATAATAATGGGTTAATTTTTTTAATTTTTTTATTTAATTGAATATATAATTGTTGTAACTTTGTTATAATCAAATAAACATTTATGAGATATTGTTATTATTTAAACCATTATTTTTAAATTGAAATTTTTGACCCTTTTTAAGAGAAATTTTTCTTGGTCCCAAATTAGATTGTTTTAATGTATATATAATAGACCAAACCCGGATATAAGATAAATTTTCTCCGGTCCCGACAAATTAACCAGTAAAATCTGGGAAAAAAATTTTAATAAATTTTTTGTTTTCATTTGTTTTTGTTAAAAATATTTGTTAGTCCCTTTAAAAAAAAATGTGTTTAAAAAACTAATAATCATTATAATCTTTACAAAATCTCCTTCAAAAAAAACTCCAATTTAAAGAAAAAATTGAAAAAGTTTCATTGAGAAAGATTTTATTTTAAGAAAAAAATCCTTTCATTGGAAAAATTAAAAAACCTTTTTTAATGTGAATCTGAAAGTTATTTAATAAAATTATTAAATTTATTCTTTCAAAAAATCATTTCTCCCAAATGTCCTTTTAAAAAAATTTTTTAAAATATGATTTTGAAGGACTTTTCAAAAAAAAAATTTTATAAAGCAAATTTTAGTTCAATATAAAATTCATAATCAATATGGAGGGATCCTTTACTAATTAATAAAAATATTAATGGAAAAAAATATAATTTAATAAATTTAAAAATGATTATTTCATTTGAAAAATTTTAAAAATATGCATGTGTTATGGAATTTAATTTTTTTATTTTTCTGAAAATATATTTTTCCAATTACCAAATTTAAAAGAAATAAAGGAAAAAAAATTTATTCAAATTTAAATATTACCTAAAAATATCTTTGCATATTTCAATTAAAATAATTTTAAAAGGTCTTAAAATTTATGAATCATTTCAACATATTAATTTAAAATAAATTCAAATTATTTGTAAATTTTTCATTTTTCAAATCAATTCTTTTTTTTTTTTACATAACAATCTTTTCATCAGTCCCAATTTAATTTTAAAAAGTTTTTCAAAATGTTAAAATATTTCATTTCAAAAAATTAATTTATTTTTAATTAAATTAATAAAAAAAATTCATTTATAATGAAAAATAATTTATAAACAAATTTAAATTAAAAAACAATGAATTTTTATAAAAATTTTTTATTTTTTCATAAAAATTTGTATAAACCACATTTTTTACATCAAATTTTATATTCCTTTTATAAAACATTTAAAATATCAATAAAAATTTAAAATAAAAATTTTTTAATTATTTTATAAAAAATTTTAAAATTAAATATTTTTTAAAAAATATATTTTTGTTTATTTGTTTTTAATTTTTTTGAATAATTCTTATTTTAAATTTAAAAAAATGTTAAAGAAATAATTTTTTTCTGAGTTTTATTTTAAATGAAATATTTTTTTTGTTCATCTGTATATTCTTGATTTTTAAAAAAATTTATAATTTGGTAATTTTTAATTTATTTAAATTTAAAAATTTAAAATTTTTCAAAATTTTCTTTGTTAATTTTTTTTTGTTCATTTATTTCTTTTTTTTTTTTTTTTTCTGTCATTTTGAAAAAATATTTATTTTTTAATTTAAATTTTATATTCAAACGATTTTTTTATTTTTTTCAAAATTATTTTCTTAATTTTTGTTCTTTGTTGAATTTTGCTTACTTAAAAAAATTTTTTTTTTAAAAAGCATTTAATTTTTCTAATTTTTATGTTTCATAGTTTTTGTGATTATTTGATTTTCAAAAAATTAATGCAATGTCAATCGTTTTCTTCTGTTTCTTAATTTTTTTTTTTATTTCTCTTTCTCCTTTTTAGTTTTTCTCATATTCTCTAACACTCAGTAACCCCTTTGCATCCTAGTGGCTTTATTGCCTTTGATCTTCAAAAATTTAAATGCAAATGCAATCAATTTTTATCTTCTGTCTTCTTAATTCTTGTTTTTTATTGTCTTCTCTCCTTAATAGTAGTTTTTCTCATATTCTCTAACACTCAGTAACCCTTTTGCATCCTTTGTGGCTTTTAAATTTTGATCTTTTATCAAAAATTAAATTTTTCTTTTATTGTCCTCTCAATGTCAATCATTTATCTTCTGTCTTCTTAATTCTTGTTCTTTTATTGTCCTTGATATCTCCTTTTTTTTTAATTTTTTTTTTTCTGTCAATTCTCTTTAACACTTCAGTAACCCCTTTTGCATCTCCTTAGTGGTTTTTTATTGCCTTTTGATCTTTTTGCCTTTGATTTTCAATTTTTAAATGCAATGTCAATCATTATCTTTATCTGTCTTCTTAATTCTTGTTCTTTTATTGTCCTCTCTCCTTAATAGTAGTTTTTCTCATATTCTCTAACACTCAGTAACCCCTTTGCATCCTAGTGGCTTTATTGCCTTTGATTTTCAAAATTTAAATTTTTAAATGCAATTATCAATCTTTATCTTCTTCTTCTTATTTTTTCTTTTTTATTGTCCTCTCTCCTTAATAGTAGTTTTTCTCATATTCTCTAACACTCAGTAACCTTGCATCCTAGTGGCTTTATTGCCTTTGATTTCAAAAAATTTTAAATGCAATGTCAATCATTTATCTTCTGTTGTCTTCTTAATTCTTGTTCTTTTATTGTCCTCTCTCCTTAATAGTAGTTTTTCTCATATTCTCTAACACTCAGTAACCCCTTGCATCCTAGTGGCTTTTTTGCCTTTTGATCTTTGAAAAAAAATAAATGCAATGTCAATCTTTTATCTTCTGTCTTCTTAATTCTTGTTCTTTTTATTGTCTTCTCTCCTTAATAGTTTTTTTCTCATATTCTCTAACACTCAGTAACCCCTTGCATCCTAGTGGCTTTTATTGCCTTTGATCTTCAAAAAAATTTAAATGCAATGTCAATCTTTTATCTTCTTCTTCTTTTTTTGTTCTTTTATTGTCTTTTCTCTCTCTAACTTAATAGTAGTTTTTTTTTCTCATATTCTCTAACACTCAGTAACCCCTTGCATCCTAGTGGCTTTATTGCCTTTGATCTTCAAAATTTGGCAATTTTTAAATTTAAATGCAATGTCAATCTTTATCTTCTGTCTTCTTAATTCTTGTTCTTTTATTGTCTCTCTCCTTAATAGTAGTTTTTTTCTCATATTTCTCTAACACTCAGTAACCCCTTGCATCCTAGTGGCTTTTTTGCCTTTGATCTTCAAAAAATTTAAATGCAATGTCAATCGTTATCTTCTGTCTTCTTAATTCTTGTTCTTTTATTGTCCTCTCTCCTTAATAGTAGTTTTTCTCATATTCTCTAACACTCAGTAACCCCTTGCATCCTAGTGGCTTTTTTTGATTTCTTTGATCTTCAAAAATTTTAAATGCAATGTCAATCATTATCTTCTGTCTTCTTAATTCTTGTTCTTTTATTGTCTTCTCTCCTTAATAGTAGTTTTTCTTTTTCTCATATTCTCTAAAATTTTTTGATTTTCAAAAAATTTAACCCTTTTATTGCATCCTTAGTGGCTTTTTTGCCTTTGATTTATTTCAATTTCAAAAATTTAAATGCAATGTCAATTGTTATCTTCTGTCTTCTTAATTCTTGTTTCTTTTATTGTCTTCTCTCCTTAATAGTAGTTTTTCTCATATTCTCTAACACTCAGTAACCCCTTTTCATCCTAGTGGCTTTATTGCCTTTGATCTTCAAAAAATTTAAATGCAATGTCAATCTGTTATCTTCTGTCTTCTTAATTCTTGTTCTTTTTATTGTCTTCTCTCTCCTTAATAGTAGTTTTTTCATATTCTCTAACACTCAGTAACCCCTTGCATCCTAGTGGCTTTATTGCCTTTGATCTTCAAAAAAATTTAAATGCAATGTCAATCATTATCTTCTGTCTTCTTAATTCTTGTTCTTTTATTGTCCTCTCTCCTTAATAGTAGTTTTTTCATATTCTTAACTAACACTCAGTAACCCCTTGCATCCTAGTGGCTTTTTTGCCTTTGATTTCAAAAATTTAAATGCAATGTCAATCATTATCTTCTGTCTTCTTAATTCTTGTTCTTTCATTGTCCTCTCTCCTTAATAGTAGTTTTTCTCATATTCTCTAACACTCAGTAACCCCTTGCATCCTAGTGGCTTTATTGCCTTTTGATCTTCAAAAATTTAAATTTTAAATGCAATGTCAATCTTATCTTCTGTCTTCTTAATTCTTGTTCTTTTATTGTCCTCTCTCCTTAATAGTAGTTTTTCTCATATTCTCTAACACTCAGTAACCCCTTGCATCCTAGTGGCTTTATTGCCTTTGATCTTCAAAAATTTAAATTTAAATGCAATGTCAATCATTATCTTCTGTCTTCTTAATTCTTTTCTTTTTATGTCCTCTCTCTCCTTAATAGTTTTTTTTCATATTCTCTAACACTCAGTAACCCCTTTGCATCCTAGTGGCTTTTTTTGCCTTTGATCTTCAAATTTTAAAAATTTAAATGCAATGTCAATTATCTTTTTCTTCTTCTTCTTTTTCCTCTTCCTTAATAGTTTTTTTGATTTTTGTCCTCTCTCTTTATTGTGCTTTGAATTCAAAGTTTTTTAAATGCTCTTCTTAATTCTTGTTCTTTTATTGTCCTCTCTCAAATAAGTTTTTTCTCATATTCTCTAACACTCAGTAACCCCTTGTCCTAGTGGCTTTTTTGCCTTTTTCTTCAAAATTTAAAAATTTAAATGCAATGTCAATTTTATCTTCTGTCTTCTTAATTCTTGTTCTTTTATTGTCCTCTCTCCTTAATAGTAGTTTTTTTTTTATTCTCTAACACTCAGTAACCCCTTGCATCCTAGTGGCTTTATTGCCTTTGATCTTCAAAAAATTTAAATGCAATGTCAATCATTATCTTCTGTCTTCTTAATTCTTATCTTTTTTTGTCCTCTCTCCTCCTTAGTAGTTTTTTCATATTCTTCTCTAACACTCAGTAACCCCTTGCATCCTAGTGGCTTTTTTTTTGCTTTGATCTTCAAAAAATTTTAAAATGCAATGTCAAACTTTATCTTTTGTTCTTAATTCTTATCTTCTGTCTTCTTTAATTTTTTTTTTTTTATTGTCTTTTCAGTAACCCTTAGTTTTTCTCATTTTTTTTGATATTCAAAATAAAATCAATTTCCTTTATCTTCTGTCTTCTTAATTTTTGTTCTTTTTTGTCTTCAAAAAATTTAAATGCAATAAAAATCATTTTTTGCCTTTTGTCTTCTTCAATTTTTCTTTGTTTCTTTTTTGTTTTTTATTGTCTCTCTCTTAATAAGTTTTTTTTTCTCATATTCTAACAACTTCAAGTAACCCCTTTGCATCCTTTGGCTTTTTTGCTTTGATAATTTCAAAATTTAAATTTAAATGTCAATCTTTATCTTCTGTCTTCTTAATTCTTGTTCTTTTTTGTCCTCTCTCCTTAAAAATTTTTCTCTCATATTCTCTAACACTCAGTAACCAATCCTAGTGGCTTTTTTGCCTTTGATTTCAAAAAAAAATTTAAATGCAATGTCAATCTTTATCTTCTGTCTTCTTAATTCTTATTCTTTTATTGTCCTTTCCTCTATAGTAGTTTTTTTCATATTTCTCTAACACTCAGTAACCCCTTGCATCCTAGTTTTTTTTTGCCTTTGATCTTCAAAAAAATTTTAAATGCAATGTCAATCGTTATCTTCTGTCTTCTTAATTCTTGTTCTTTTTTTTGTCCTCTCTCCTTAATAGTAGTTTTTCTCATATTCTCTAACACTCAGTAACCCCTTTTTTCCTAGTGGCTTTATTGCCTTTTGATTGATTCAAAAAATTTAAATGCAAATGTCAATCATTATCTTCTGTCTTCTTAATTCTTGTTCTTTTTTATTGTCCTCTCTCCTTAAGTAGTTTTTTCATATTCTCTAACACTCAGTAACCCCTTGCATCCTAGTGGCTTTTTTTTAAAATTGATTTCAAAAAATTTAAATGCAAATGTCAATCGTTATCTTCTGTCTTCTTAATTCTTGTTCTTTTTTTTTGTCCTCTCTCCTTAATAGTAGTTTTTCTCATTATTCTCTAACACTCAGTAACCCCCTTTGCATCCTAGTGGCTTTTTTTGCTTTGATCTTCAAAAATTTAAAAAATGCAAAATGTCAATCTTCTGTCTTCTTTCTTATTCATTATCTTTTGTCTTCTTAATTCTTGTTTTCTTTTATTGTCTTCTCTCTTAATAGTAGTTTTTAAATTATTCTCTAACACTCAGTAACCCCTTGCATCCTAGTGGCTTTATTTTTTTTTGATTTTTTCTTTAAAAATTTAATGCAATGTCAATCATTATCTTCTTTAAATCTTCTTAATTTCTTCTTCTTTTTTATTGTTTATCTCTCTCTCCTTAATAGTAGTTTTTCTCATATTCTCTAACACTCAGTAACCCCTTTGTCCTAGTTTTTTTTTGCCTTTGATCTTCAAAAAAAATTAAATGCAATGTCAATCATTATCTTCTGTCTTCTTAATTCTTGTTCTTTTATTGTTTCTTCTCTCCTTAATAGTAGTTTTTCTCATATTCTCTAACACTCAGTAACCCCTTGCCTCCTAGTGGCTTTATTGCCTTTGATTTTTCAAAATTTAAAAAAAATGTCAATCAAATTATCTTCTGTCTTCTTAATTCTTGTTCTTTTATTGTCCTCTCTCCTTAATAGTAGTTTTTCTCATATTCTCTAACACTCAGTAACCCCTTGCATCCTAGTGGCTTTATTGCCTTTGATCTTCAAAAATTTAAATGCAATGTCAATTTTAATCTTTATCTTCTTCTTCTTTTTTTTTCTTTTTATTTCTTCTCTCCTTAATAGTAGTTTTTTTCATATTCTCTAACACTCAGTAACTTTCCATTTTATTTGCATCCTAGTGGCTTTATTGCCTTTTTTTCTAATTTTAAATATTTTAATGCAATGTCAATTTTATCTTCTGTCTTCTTAATTCTTATTCTTTTATTGTCCTCTCTCCTTAATAATAGTTTTTTTCTCATTTCTAACACTCAGTAACCCATTGCATCCTTTATTTTTTTTTTTTTGATTTTCAAAATTCAAATTTAAATGCAATGTCAATCTTTATCTTCTGTCTTTTAATTCTTTTCTTGTCTTCTCTCCTTAATAGTAGTTTTTTCTCTTTCTCTAACACTCAAATAACCCTTGCATCCTTGTGTTTTATGTCCTTTTGAATTTTTTTTTATTTCAATGCAATTCAATCTTTATCTTCTGTCTTCTTTTTTTGTTCTTTTTTGTTTTCTCTTAATAGTAGTTTTCTCATATTCTCTAACACTCAGTAACCCCTTGCATCCTAGTGGCTTTATTGCCTTTGATTTCATTGATCTTCAAAAATTTAAATGCAATGTCAATCTTTATCTTCTTCTTCTTAATTCTTATTCTTTTATTGTCCTCTCTCCTTAATAGTAGTTTTTTTCTTATTCTCTAACTTGGATAACCCTTTTTGCATCCTTTGGCTTTTTGCCTTTGATTTTCAAAATTTAAATTTCTGCAATGTATCATTTTTTCTTAATTCTTTTTTTTTGTTTTCTCTCCTTAATTGTAGTTTTTCTCATATTCTCTCCTCAGTAACCCCTTTGCATCCTAGTTTATTATTTTTTTTTAAAAAAATTTAAATGCAATGTCAATCGTTATCTTCTGTCTTCTTAATTCTTGTTCTTTTATTGTCTCTCTCTCTCCTAAAGTAGTTTTTTCTCATATTCTCTAACACTCAGTAACCCCTTGCATCCTTTTGGCTTTATTGCCTTTGATTTTCAAAAAATTTAAATGCAATAATCAATCGTTATCTTCTGTCTTCTTAATTCTTTCTTCTTTTATTGTCTTCTCTCTCTTTATAGTAGTTTTTCTCATATTCTCTAACACTCAGTAACCCCTTGCATCCTAGTGGCTTTATTGCCTTTGATTTTTTAAAAATTTAAATGCAATGTCAATTTTATCTTCTGTCTTCTTAATTCTTGTTCTTTTATTGTCCTCTCTCCTTAATAGTAGTTTTCTCTCATATTCTCTAACACTCAGTAACCCCTTGCATCCTAGTGGCTTTTTGTGCCTTTGATCTTCAAAAATTTAAAATTTAAATGTCAATGTCAATCTTTTATCTTCTGTCTTCTTAATTCTTGTTCTTTTATTGTCCTCTCTCCTTAATAGTAGTTTTTCTTTCTATTCTCTAACACTCAGTAACCCCTTGCATCCTAGTGGCTTTTTTGCCTTTGATCTTCAAAAATTTAAATGCAATGTCAATTATTATCTTCTTCTTCTTAATTCTTTTTCTTTTATTGTCCTCTCTCCTTAATAGTAGTTTTTTCATATTCTCTAACACTCAGTAACCCCTTGCATCCTAGTGGCTTTTTGCCTTTGATCTTCAAAAATTTAAATGCAATGTCAATCATTATCTTCTGTCTTCTTAATTCTTGTTCTTTTTTGTCCTCTCTCCTTAATAGTAGTTTTTTCATATTCTCTAACACTCAGTAACCCCTTGCATCCTAGTGGCTTTTTGCCTTTGATCTTCAAAAAAAAATTTAAAATGCAATGTCAATCAATTATCTTCTGTCTTCTTAATTCTTGTTCTTTTTTGTCCTTCTCCTTAATAGTAGTTTTTTTTCTCATATTCTCTAACACTCAGTAACCCCTTGCATCCTAGTGGCTTTTTGCCTTTGATCTTCAAAATTTAAATTTAAATGTCAATCATTATCTTTATTTCTTCTTTCTTATTCTTTTTCTTTTTTGTCTTCTCTCCTTAATAGTAGTTTTTTTCTCATATTCTCTAACACTCAGTAACCCCTTTTTGTCCCCTAGTGGCTTTATTGCCTTTGATCTTCAAAAAAATAAATGCAATGTCAATTATTATCTTTCTCTTCTTCTTCTTTTTTTTTCTTTTATTGTCCTTCTCTCCTTAATAGTAGTTTTTTTTTCTCATATTCTCTAACACTCAGTAACCCCTTTGTCCCTAGTGGCTTTTTTGCCTTTGATCTTCAAAAAAATTTAAATGCAATGTCAATCGTTATCTTCTGTCTTCTTAATTCTTGTTCTTTTATTTTTCTCTCTCCTTAATAGTAGTTTTTCTCATTATTCTCTAACACTCAGTAACCCCTTGCATCCTAGTGGCTTTATTGCCTTTGATCTTCAAAAATTTAAATGCAATGTCAATCGTTATCTTCTGTCTTCTTAATTCTTGTTCTTTTTTATTGTCCTCTCTCCTTAATAGTAGTTTTTTTATCATATTCTCTAACACTCAGTAACCCCTTGCATCCTAGTGGCTTTTTTGCCTTTGATCTTCAAAATTTAAATTTAAATGCAATGTCAATCATTATCTTCTGTCTTCTTAATTCTTGTTCTTTTATTGTCTTCTCTCCTTAATAGTAGTTTTTTCTCATATTCTCTAACACTCAGTAACCCTTTGTCCCTAGTGGCTTTTTTGCCTTTGATCTTCAAAAATTTAAATGCAAATGTCAATCAATTTTATCTTCTGTCTTCTTAATTTCTTTTATTGTCCTTTTTTTTCTCATATTCTTCTCTCCCCTTAATCCTAGTAGTTTTTCTCATATTCTCTTAACTTTAAATCAGTATCTTCTGTCTTCCCTCTTTTATGTCTCCTTCCTTAATGGTTGTTTTTCATTGCCTTTTTGCATCCTCTTTTTTTGCCTTTGATTTTTAAATTTTAAATGCAATGTCAATCTTTATCTTCTGTCTTTAATTCTTGTTCTTTTATTGTCTCTCTCTTAATAGTAGTTTTTCTTTTTCTTTAACACTCAGTAACCCCTTGCATCCTTCTGGCTTTTTGCCTTTGATCTTCAAAAAAATATTTAAATTGTCAATCATTATATTCTTCTGTCTTCTTAATTCTTGTTCTTTTATTGTCCTCTCTCCTTAATAGTAGTTTTTTCTCATATTCTCTAACACTCAGTAACCCCTTTTCCTTTGGCTTTTTTTTCTTTTCATCTTTTAAAATTTAAATGCAATGTCAATCATTATCTTCTGTCTTCTTAATTCTTGTTCTTTTATTGTCCTCTCTCCTTAATAGTAGTTTTTCTCATATTCTCTAACACTCAGTAACCCCTTGCATCCTAGTGGCTTTTTTGCCTTTGATTTTCAAAAATTAAAATTCAATGTCAATCGTTATCTTGTGTCTTCTTAATTCTTGTTCTTTTATTGTTTTCTCTCCTTAATAGTAGTTTTTTCTCATATTCTCTAACACTCAGTAACTACTTGCATCCTAGTGGCTTTTTTTGCCTTTTGATCTTCAAAAAATTTTAAATGCAATGTCAATCATTATCTTCTGTCTTCTTAATTCTTATTCTTTTATTGTCTTCTTCTTAATAGTTTTTTTCTTTTCTTTCTCAGTAACCCCTTTGCTCCTTAATTTTTTTCTTTTAAATTTTAAATGCAATGTCAATCTTTATAACACTTCAATTCTTGTTCTTTTTGTCCTCTCTCCTTAATAGTAGTTTTTCTTATTCTTTACACTTCAGTAACCCCTTTTCAAAAATTTTTGCCTTTGAATTCAATTTAAATATTTTCAATCTTCTTTATTTTTGTTTTTTTTTCTTTTCTTTTATTGTCCTTAATCCTTAATAGTAGTTTTTCTCATATTCTCTAACACTCAGTAACCCCTTGCATCCTAGTGGCTTTTTTTTTGATCTTCAAAAAATTTCAAAAAATTTAAATTCAATTGTCAATCTTTATTATTCTGTCTTCTTAATTCTTTTATTCTTTTATTGTCTTCTCTCCTTAGTAGTTTTTTTTTCTCATATTCTCTAACAACACAGTAACCCCTTGCATCCTAGTGGCTTTTTTTTTTGCCTTTGATCTTCAAAAATTTAAATGCAATGTCAATCGTTATCTTCTGTCTTCTTAATTCTTGTTCTTTTTTATTGTCCTCTCTCTCTTAATAGTAGTTTTTTCTCATATTCTCTAACACTCAGTAACCCCTTGCATCCTAGTGGCTTTTTGCCTTTGATCTTCAAAAATTTAAATGCAATGTCAATCAATATTATCTTCTGTCTTCTTAATTCTTGTTTTTTTATTGTCCTCTCTCCTTAATAGTAGTTTTTTTCATATTCTCTAACACTCAGTAACCCCTTGCATCCTAGTGGCTTTTTTGCCTTTGATTTCAAAAAAAAAATTTAAATGCAATGTCAATCAATTTATCTTCTGTCTTCTTAATTCTTTGTCTTTTTTTTTGTCCTCTCTCCTTAATAGTAGTTTTTTTCTCATATTCTCTAACACTCAGTAACCCCTTGCATCCTAGTGGCTTTATTGCCTTTGATCTTCAAAAAATTTAAATGCAATGTCAATCGTTATCTTCTGTCTTCTTAATTCTTGTTCTTTTTATTGTCCTCTCTCCTTAATTCTAGTTTTTTTCATATTCTCTAACACTCAGTAACCCCTTGCATCCTTTGGCTTTTTGCCTTTGATTTCAAAAAAATAAATGCAAATGTCAATCAATCTATCTTCTGTCTTCTTAATTCTTGTTCTTTTATTGTCCTCTCTCTCCTTTAATAGTAGTTTTTTTTTCATATTCTCTAACACTCAGTAACCCCTTTTCATCCTTCTGGCTTTTTTGCCTTTGATTTTCAAAAATTTAAATGCAATGTCAATTGTTATCTTCTTCTTCTTAATCTTAATTCTTGTTCTTTTATTGTCTTCTCTCCTTAATAGTAGTTTTTTTTCTCATATTCTCTAACACTCAGTAACCCCCTTGCATCCTAGTGGCTTTTTTTATTTTGATTTTAATTCAAAAAAAAAAATAAATGCAATGTCAATCAATTATCTTCTGTCTTCTTAATTCTTGTTTTTTTATTGTCTTCTCTCCTTAATTTTTTTTTTTTTTTTTTTTTTTTTCTCATATTCTCTAACACTCAGTAACCCCTTGCATCCTAGTGGCTTTTTTTTGCCTTTGATTCAAAAATTTAAATGCAATGTCAATCGTTATCTTCTGTCTTCTTAATTCTTGTTCTTTTATTGTCCTCTCTCCTTAATAGTAGTTTTTCTCATATTCTCTAACACTCAGTAACCCCTTGCATCCTAGTGGTGGCTTTTGCCTTTGATCTTCAAAAATTTAAATGCAATGTCAATCATTATCTTCTTCTCTTCTTTATTCTTGTTCTTTTATTGTCCTCTCTCTCCTTAATAGTAGTTTTTCTCATATTCTCTAACACTCAGTAACCCCTTGCATCCTAGTGGCTTTATTGCCTTTGATCTTCAAAAATTTAAATGCAAATGTCAATCAAATTTTATCTTCTGTCTTCTTAATTCTTGTTTTTTTTTTGTCTTCTCTCCTTAATAGTAGTTTTTTCATATTCTCTAACACTCAGTAACCCCTTGCATCCTAGTGGCTTTTTTGCCTTTGATTTTCAAAAATATTTAAATGCAATGTCAATCGTTATCTTCTGTCTTCTTAATTCTTGTTCTTTTATTGTCTTCTCTCCTTAATAGTAGTTTTTTTTTATTTCTCTAACACTCAGTAACCCCTTGCATCCTAGTGGCTTTATTGCCTTTGATATTCAAAATTTAAAAATTTAAATGCAATGTCAATCGTTATCTTCTGTCTTCTTAATTCTTGTTCTTTTTTATTGTCCTCTCCTCTAAATAGTTTTTCTTTTTCTCATATTCTCTAACACTCAGTAACCCCTTGCATCCTAGTGGCTTTATTGCCTTTGATTTTCAAAAAATTTTAAATTTTTTCTCAAATGTCAATCATTATCATTCTTCTTCTTAATTCTTCTTTTTCTTTTTTGTCCTCTCTCCTTAATAGTAGTTTTTTCTCATATTCTCTAACACTCAGTAACCCCTTGCATCCTAGTGGCTTTTTTGCCTTTGATCTTCAAAAATTTTAAATGCAATATGTCAATCAAAATTTCTTCTTTGTTAATTTTTCTTTTTTTTTTTTTCCTCTCTCTCCTTAAGTTTTTTTCATATTCTCTAACACTCAGTAAACCCCCCTTGCATCCTAGTGGCTTTATTTTTTCCTTTTTTTCAAAAATCCAAAATTTAAATGCAATGTCAATCGTTATCTTCTGTCTTCTTAATTCTTATTCTTTTATTGTCTCTCTCTCCTAATAGTAGTTTTTTTTCATTCTAACACTTTAGTAACCCCTTGCATCCTAGTGGCTTTATTTGCCTTTTTTTTCAAAAAAAAAAATGCAAATGTCAATCTTTTCTTCTTCTTCTTCTTAATTCTTGTTCTTTTTATTGTCCTCTCTCCTTAATAGTATATTTTCTCATTTTCTCTAACACTCAGTAACCCCTAAATCCCTGTGTGGCTTTATTGCCTTTGATTTCTTCAAAAATTTAAAATTTTTTCTTTTCTTCTTCTTTTTTTGACAAAAAATTTTTAATAATTTTTTCATTTTTCTATTTTATTAAAAACAGCTATGTTCTTAAAAGTTTTATTTGTTTATTTAATCCCTTTAATTTTCTAAAAATTTTTGAAAATTTTTTTTTTTTTTATCTTTCTTTTTTGTTTTAAATTTTCTTTTGTCATGAAATTTTTTCCGTAATTTTTTTATAATTTTTTTTTTTTCTTTTTTTTTTATAATTTTTTAAATATTTTTCAAATTTCTCTTGTCTTAAAAAACATTTGGAAAAACTTATAAAATGTTTTAAATTTGTTTGTTCAAAATTTGTCTTTTTTTTATGTAAAAATTCTTGAATTTTTGTATTTTAAATTTTATTTTTTTCTTGAAATGTTTTATTCTTAAACGATTAATTAAAATTACTTTTCAAACAATGTTTTAATCATTTACCTATGATTTTTTTAAAAAAATCAAATGTTCGATTTTTAAATTTCAGAAATAAAAATTAAAAATTTATTTTTTTTGAAAAGAAAAATTAAATAAATGAAATATGATATATTATATTTCGGAAAAAGAATATATTCAATTAACAATTTTAAAATTTATATATTATATATAATATTTTATTTTTTTTATTATATATATATTATTTTTTATCCTCAAAAAAAAATTTTTATTAAATATCCAATTCTTTTTATCCTTTTTTTATATATGTATTAAACAAATTTTTTTTTTTTGAAATTATGTATTGAAATGTAGGTAATGATATAAAATGTAATTTTAAATCTTGTTCCATTTATACTTCATGTTATATGTTTATATGTCATTGTCATAATTATAAATCAATTTTCATTATTCCCATATTATATTTTAAAAAAAAAAATTTTCAATTAAAATACTTTCTGGGAAAATTAATATATATTCTTTTTTTTTTAATTTTTAAATATATATATATAAATATATATATATATATATATATATATATATATATATATAAAAACAAAAATAAATTCAAATGTATTTAATGTTTGTAAATTTGTATTGTTTATATAACGGTATGTATTAAATATATTTATGTAAATATATAAATATATATATATATCAATATATATATATATATATATTGTTGATATATATATATATATAATATATATATTATAAATATATATATGTTAAAATATATATCCCTTGTATATATATATATGTCTTATGTTCAGTATATATGGGGTGAATAAAATGTATATTGTATATATATGTTAAGTTTTTAAAATGAATATATATAATTGACTAAATGTATATAATATATATATATATATATGTTAGGATCTATATATATTGTAATATGTATATATATATCTCATATGTATATATGTATATATATATATATATATATATATAATTATATATATATATATTTGTTTAAGTATATATATATAATATGATATATATTTTTTGTATGTATAATTTTTTTTATTTTTAATGTATGTATAATATATATATATTTTTTCCATATATTCCTCGATAATATGAATTTAAGCGTATATATTTTTTATATGTATGTATACTGTTGAAATATATATATATATATATTTCTATATATTTTATTTCCTCTTTATATATATATATGTGTATAAATAGTATCTATATATGTATATGTATGTGCATATATATGTATATGTATTTAATAAATGATATATGTCTAAAATTATATATATATATATATATATGTATTTTATATATATATATATATATTTGTGTGTCTCAAAAATGTCAATAAAGACTGAAATGAAAACTTAGTTAGCTAACATGTTTTATCCTTTTAATGTTTACTTTGCTATCAAAAATAAATTTGAAAAATATTTGCCTGATAAAATTCATTTTTGATCTATGAAACACAGCAGCTAAGATAAGTTTTTTCTTTTGTTTTTATTCATATTGTCCTTTTACAAATACAGTTTCAGTTATATTTCTTCTTTTTACACATACATATATATATATATATATATATATATATATATATATATATATGTATGTATGTGTTTACTCATATTTATCTAATTTAGTTATATTAATTATTTTTTATCTCTGGACGACAAATCTGTATATTGTTTTATATAATGTTTAGATTATGAGCTTCATTTGTTATTTTGGGTGTCATTGCTAAAACAATGTTTCAGCTGATACATTTTTCAGCCTTTGGGTTTTCACTCTATTTTTAGATCGTATGTGCATCAGTGTGTGTGAACCTTATATAGTGTCCTGTAAAAATAATAAAGGCTGGATTTAATGTCACCTTGGAAAAGTCAAAGAATGAATCTGTTAAACCATTCTGTGAAGAGCAACAATGAAGATGACAATTTGAATTCAAATACAGAATGATAAGTAGGATTTCATTTTAGAAAAGAAAACTTGCTTATAATAATTAAGCTTGTTATTTTCACCAACATATTAAAAGTCTACAATCGATTTATTAATAAAAATTTTTTTTTTTTTTAAATTATAATAATAATAATAACTAGTACTATAATTCAAGACTTGTTAACAGTACCAAAAATGGAAAAGAAGTCTTTTCAGGAGTTGTTCAGACCACTGATTTCACTGTATTCCTTAACATAATATTTTGACCAATCTATTCTCCAGTCCTCTCTAGTGTATAATATGCAAGGAAAAATAATTGTTTGCAAAGATAGAGCTCTAATAATTTATATAAGTTGTTTAACACCTTGGCCACCCAGGTGCTTCCCACCCATGACATTCAAAGACAGATCACACAGAATCTTCCTTGATCTATGTATTTTGATCTAATTATTTAATATAAGTTGCTTAACTCCCTAGCCGTCCGGGTGCTTCTTGGTTGGTGAGTGGATTATGCAAAATTAAAAGAACAAATTTATTGTTGTCCTGGATATGATGATAAACTACATCTGGCAACAAGGCCTCTGATCAGGAAGGTTTTGAGGAGCATAAAACCACTTCTGAATTGCTGCTGTTCCCAGGTACACCTTGACTCGGAGTGGTAGCACTTGTTAGGGCCCCAGCTATGGGCAAATATTTAACTCTCAAATTGAGGTCAAAACACTATGAAAATGTAAAAAGAGGTCTTAATACCAGCAATACTTTTTTGGAAAAATTATTACCAGCAATACATTTTTGGTAAAAAATATTACCAAAAATACATTTTTGGAAAAAAATACTACCAGTAATAAAAATCTTGTTGACATTAGATAACCCATTGAGGTTGATATGCCATAAAATAAAACAAAACAAACTTATTGCTTGCAAGAATTCATGAATATGTCTATTAAATATTTTTTTCAATTCTGTTTAATTTACAAGTGACCAAACTCATATTGTTTTTGTTGTTACCCCAATATTCTGTTCTGTTGCCTTCTTCAAGCATACAATCCGTAAGGAAAAAGAATGGTCATTTTTTTGTCAGAAGTTTGTAGAGCGTAAAAAAACAAGGTTGCTAACATACAAGTCAGTTCAGCACATTCCCAGCAATAAGAACCACAGATACCATTTTTAGCAACTAAGGTAGGCATGCCAGTGCCTTCTCTGCTGGCCTTTCCTGACTTTAAATTCCATAATTCACTGAAGACAATGGCTCCACAGGTCTCAACAACACTAAGATTGGTCCTGTGGTTTTCATAACAATTAAGCTTTTGTGGGATGAAATTGATAGCCCCAACCTAATTAGTTTTCTATCTGGTTTTTGCTTACAGTACCTGGTGTCACCAAGCAGACCCCCATCTAGGTACTGACGGCTCAACACTATTTTATTTTGGGGATCAAATTAGAATCATGTTTCAACGTGATTTGACTATAAAAAAATATTTCTACACCGCTTTCAAATTGCAATCCGTGTATAGTTTTTTTTTTCTCAGCAAGGAAGGAATTAACAGTCAATTCCCTGCATACATATATGCATGTATGTATCTAAATATGTATGTATATATATATGCATATATATATATATGCATACATACATATATATATATATATATATATATATATATATATATATATATATATATATATATATATATATATATATGTATATATATATGAATGTATAAATATATATATATATATATATATATGTTATTTATATTTTATACATGTATGTATATATATATATATATATATTTATATGTATAAATATATATATGTATGTATATATATGTAAATATATATATGTATGTATATGTATGTATGTATATATATGTATATATGTACGCATATATATATATATATATATATATATATATATTTATATATGTATGTAAACTTCCCTGTGAAATACAGAGACGCAGCCTCACCACACTCAGTATTGCTGCTGCTATTTCTATAGAAAGTTGCTTTTTAAGGTAGAGCTGCTGGTTCCAGATTGAACTGATTTTGAATTCAGAGGTGTCGTTTTCCTAGACTGGTTGCCAACCAAAGCTAGTGAAACCCATTGACCTTGCTATTTAACCCATAGCTAAGTGGAGAAGAAATGGATTCATACTTTAGTCAAAGGTATTTGTGCAATTGGGAATGCAATGACTATGACCAGAATTTGAACTCAGCATGCTGATTCCACTCTTGCAGAGATAACCACTACACTATCTGCATATCCACCTGTAATCACTCCCTTTATACAAATATAAAATGACCTGTGCTAGATAAGGAATACTGCGAAAGGTATTGGTTGTGTGGGTTTGGTACGTTTTGGCATAGCCCATTTGGTATCACTGATTTGGCATAGCTGATTCAGTGTCAGAAAAATAATTGGACTATTCAGCACATCTGTTTAGGCATCAGACTGTTTCAACATCACTGTCTTTGACTGGAGGCAGCAGCCCCGCCAAAAAAGGATAAAAGCATTGAAAACACTCACCTTCAATATGACTTTTTATTCATTGAGGGAATTAAGGATCTTATTAAAACACTAATGGAATAATGCAAATTAAAAACTTAAAAAAAAATTAAAATACTTAATAAAGCTATTTAGAAATCACATTTCCATTCTTCATATGTAATCTCACTTTACAACGATCTTTCTGTTCACATCGCCAAAACTTTAATTCAGGATCTCTCTTGCTTGTTGTATCAACACTAAGATGGTATCCATCGTGCATCACTTTGTTTCTTCCATGTTTTGATAAAATATTTGCTTCCATTTTGGAATAAAAGGGCTTCGACGACTGAAGAATATGAAGCTACCCTGAAGGAAATATAATATAAAAATACCTACAACTATGTTTTTTTTTAAATTTAGGCTATTTGAGCATATAACAACCAGGTACTAATTTGACTACTAAATGAGAGAGAGAGAGAGAGAGAGAGAGAGAGCAAATTTGGCTATAACAACGAAGTAGTAATCTGACGCCTAATTGTCCATCTACCAAAAAATCCCTATGCCGAATCGGCTACCCCGAATGGGCTACACCAGAACTTCCCATTCCCGAATCAGGCATAGTGTGCTAAATAAGAGTAACCATTTTATTCCTCCTGATATATCCCGGAAAGGGATATATTTGTTTGAAGTAGCAAAGTGGTTTTGGACTACTGTAACCGAATACGACAATCTAGCAGGTAGCCATAATGGATTGGTCCTTGTCGTAGTGGTAGGCAATAGGTATAGGCAATAGGCGTGTCAATAGGCGTACTCCATGTACCTGCACATCAGTCTGTATTTATGGCTGACACCAGCCAATCATATTACTGTGAGGGAGACCCAGGTGTATGCATATTCATTACAATACCTCCTTCATTCAATTTCAGTTGTTAATATCTTCTGCTGATAAAGCAGAATTATTTGCTTGTAAATTCTCTTCCAATTCTACTCGCAACTCATCTGTAGTACCTTGGCCTGACTTTCAACTTAGAAGAGAGTCTCTCTTATGTGATATGCATATAGCCCTGTCCATGGTTTCTGCTATCATAGTCTAAACTGGATGTGAATTCCATGGTATCCCTGCAATAGTCCTTAACACATGTGCTCTTGAACTGGCTCCTGACCTCTCTAATTTCTACAATAAATGCCTTGCTGCTTCTTGCTTTCCTGCTTGTTGGAAATCCTCTTCTGTTGTTCCAGTCTTTAAGAACTCGATCTGATCCTTCTAACAATCGGCATTTTACCTCTTTGGGGCAAATCACCAGAGTCTCTAATCAACTCAGAATTGATTAAGCATCTAGCCTAGCTTGGTCTTCTTTCAGATAATAAAAACACTAATGGAATAATCTAAATTAAAAACTTAAATTACAAATATTGTATTTTAAAAAAATTAAAAAACATAGTGGAGCTATTTAATCTTAGAAATGACTTTACCATCCTTCATAGTGATTTTACAAGCATAGCTCAGATGTGGCACAAGGTCAAAAGTATGGGGCACCCAGTGAGGATCGAACTCACTACTCAGTCATAATTGTTCTACGCGTCAGACAAGTTTGTTTTTTGAAATTACACTGTCTCAAAAACACCCAAATGATTTTTTAAGTTTAGCCTTGATAAATTCTAAAGCATTAATGGTCAGAAATATAATGAGCAATCATTGAGGATCGTTTTCACCCTTTTCTTTAAATTTTCTGGTTGTCTTGTCTCAAGTTTTGTAACCATTGTTCTCATCTTGAATGGAATGATTTTCCTTTCTATATTTATATTTTTAACAATCTTTTTCTTATTTACCACCCATTGAGGATCGAATTCACTATTTTTGTTTTAATTGTTCTAACGCATTGGGTTATTTAATGACAAGCTTGCTAACCATTACACTGTCTCAAGGTGCCCCAAATGATTTTCTAAGGGTAGCTTAGATGTGGCACAATGCCAAAAGTAGAGAGCACACCCAGTGATGATCAAACTCATTACTCATTCGTAATTGTTTTAGCGAGGCAAGCTTGCTAACCATTACACCACCTCGAGGTCCCCCCTTTCCATCCTTCACTTTCTGTTTACATTGTCAAAACTTTAATTCAGGATTCCTCTTCCTTGTTGTGTCAACAATAAGATGGTATCTGTCGTGTATTACTTTGTTTCTTCCAGGTTTTGATAAAATACTTGCTTCCATTTTGGAATAAAAGGCTATCTATCTGAAAATATATGAAGCTTGGTTTGAAGGAAATATAATATAAAAATACCTACAACTATGTTTTTTTTTTAAATTTTTTTCCCCATTATTCTGGCATATAACAACCAAGTACTAATTTGACTACTAAATGAGAGAGAGAGAGCGAGAGTAAATTTGACTATAACAATGAAGTAGTTATCTGATGCCTAATCATCCCTCTGCCAAAAAATTTCTTATATTGAATCAGTTCCACTGAATTGGCCACCACAACTCAGTGACACCAAATGGGCTATTCCAGAATGTCTTATTCCCTGTTTGTGTGGCTGGCATTACTGGAATTTGATCTTGTCAATTCACGGCCATTTCTTGTCTGCTTGTCAACTTTTTCTGGAGGAAAGAAATTCCTCTTCTCTTGTAGGTAATACACCTGAAGAAAGTTGGAGAATGTATCAATCGTTGCAGTAGCCGGACAATATAAAAATCGTAGGTTTAAGCAACTCTTGAAATTATAATGACTTCTGAAAATTATAGACAGCGAAAGAATTTTTATTTTTAATTACTCAAAAAAAAAAAATATTTGAATAAATCAATAATAAAATAAACATTTACTGTATAGGTATTACAAGGTGTCTGATGCTATATATATATATATATATATATATATATATATAATAATTAAAAAATCTTGGGTAATCTGTTGGATAATATCAAGGAGGATGAAATCCTGAGAGATCAATGTTAAGTCAGAGAGAATAATTTAATTTAAAGAAATAACAGACATCCATTAAACATGGCACGTTGTTATAATTTATTTCACCAGAGAATTTTTATTTTTTCTTCAGTGAAGCCTTAAGAAGTTCCAGAGAAAAAAAAAATTCTTTTATAAAAATAAATTTACAAGATGGGGAGACAATAAGAAAATAATGTTTTTAATTTATATTAAATTTTATATATATATATATATATATATATATATATATATATATATATATATATAATTATATATCGAAAATTATAACATAAATATGTTATAAAATCACTACAAAAATAGCCAAACGAAAATTTAACAATTCTGGCATTTATCAAATATGGTGTTGAATGTAGAATAATATATTTGGCTAGTCTGTATTGAGCACTCTTTTAAGAATAGTAATTTGGGTTTTTGAATTTATTCCTTCATATATAACGATAAATATATATATATATATATATATATATATATATATATATTTTTAGTGGATACTCATATTTGAATAGATGGTGCATTTATTTATTTCCATCTACCAGCCTAGATATTCAAGAATTCTTATTAAAGAAAAATATGCATTTTCTGGCACTGTTTAACTTTGCTTGAACACCGATGCACTCTGTGGCTGAGTGATATAAACCATATCAGATCTAATGACGGTTTCCTCTAGAGGAATGCATGTTTGTATCCTACAAGAGGGTACATATTTTTCTCTAAGATTTCTTGAATAAATTGGTTGATGAAAAAAATAAATAAATATTTCTTTTTTAATATATATTATTTAAATTTTTTTATTGTTTATATTCTTTTTGCCTACCCACAATTTTATTTGGTAATGAAAACTTTTTTAGTTCATATTTGTTTTCGTTGGTCTTTTATCCATTGACTCAATACATATTAATGGATCAATATCCCTATTAATCTTACTAAATACCTCAGTTTATTTTTTTTGATATCTACCTACCAACATTCTATATTTTAAATTTATACCCCAATACTATATTTATAATAATCTTGAACTTTGAACCCATATAGAATTCCATAATTAGTTATTGCTTTCTCATTCAAATGTTAACAGAAATTTTAAAAAATCCAACCATATTGAACATTTCATAACTTTTTACCTGATGAATAGGGAAAATCATGAAACTCTGAGTTGTACTGTAAACGTAGGTATATGTCGTAAGAATTAATATCTGACATTAGTCTATAATTGCTATCCCACAGATGTGCCATTTTAAACCTCTCTCTTCTAAATTATTTTCATTTAGTCCAACAAGAAAGTTTTTATAAATGGTTCCCAACTTGCATGAATTTAAGCAAATACCATGCTGGCATCTTGGTCCCACTATTTCACTGTCAAAATTCCTAAATGTAACCATCTCTTCTATTCAAAATTAATTCTTCTCTCACAAGAACAGTCTGTGGAACTCCCTTCCTCTTGCTTGCTTCCCTGATAACTATAGTCTTCAAATATCCAAATATTTAATGTCAATTGACACATTCTGATACTATGATTTTTTCCCCATTTCTCTGTATCCTTTCCTCAAAACACCTTTTTACTCTTGTTTACAATCCTCTGTATCCCTAATTTGTTATTATATTTCACTCCGTCTTGCTTGATGTTGAATTGCTTTAATTTATATATATATATATATATATATATATATTTATATATTTGGTTGTCCCCTGTTCTTTGTCACCCATGGGTTTCAAAAAATTATTGTCTGTACAGACAAACTAAGGATCTGCTTTAATAATATAAAATAATTATATATATATATTTTATTTATATTTACAACAAAATGTTTTACACACACACATATATATATATATATATATTTATATATATATAATCTGGCAATCCTCTATTTCAGCTTAAATTACACTAAGCCCTGTTTTTTCTACACCCTTTGTTAAATAAATAGTTATTTGCTCATTGCAATAATGTTCAATTGGGTATAAAGTTGATCATATCTCTTTATTTAGATAATTTCTACATCAATATTTATCTATCTATCTATCTAAATCTCTCTCTTTCTCTCTCTGTCTGTCTATATATATATATATATATATATATATATATACCCGACCAGTTTCAAACTGGAAAGGATCATTCAAAAGGATATAAATCCAGGAGAGCTCTAAATGTATTTGAACACGAGCATTATAATGATAAGAATTTAGGCACTTTTAATTATCTCTGCAAATTGGGTTTATATATATATATATATATTATATATATATATATAAACATCTTAGTGTTTATGAAATAAAAATTATAAAGGAAATGGATAATTAAAAAATATATTCCTCTTATCATATATATTATATATATATATATATATATATATATAAAATGGAAAATTATAAACAAAACTAGAACTTGTAAAACTTGGGATGACCCATGCCCTTTATGCCTCCATGAAAAACTACACATTATTAAGTTTCTTAATAATAAAAATCTATTAAACGATAGACATGAGTTAACGGTTTTTTGCCGACATCATCAAATTTTTGCATTGAATAAATAGCATAAAAACAAACAAACAATAAAATAATTTTTAAAATCCATAGTCCTAATAGTTTAAATGCCCTACAAAAAAAGATAAGCCTTTATGAAGTCGTCAAAAAAAAATGTTAGCAATTTACGACAGTTTTTTATATACACAAAACCCTTCAGAAAAAATAAAATAAAAAAACTAAATAAATCTACATAGACACTGAACCAGACTAGACGATGTCATCTTCCGCTTTAAATTTAGACACCCCAACCTTACCCTGACTTGACATCTGTGAATGTAACTTTATATTGATACAAATTATTAACACCTTACGCCCCTTTTTATTTAAACAATTGCTCTAGCCGTTACCATAGAAATTTTGATTTCAATAATGAATATGCTTATAAAACACGTAAATTTCAGAAATAAGTTATTCCAAAAAAATTTCGCTTGAAGATGGAACAGAGCTTACTTTTAATTCAATTTAATTCAAATAATTATATTGAAGTTTTTGGCTCTTGTTTTGAAACATGAGAACTCTTATGTAGCATGTTGGAATCATATTTTTAAATAAATAATTATATTTATGCTCTATATTTGTATCGAGCACTATTTTTTAAAAATAATAACAAAAACTAAAAGAACTTTGGATTATTTATCTAACGAGTTCTTTCCTATTTTCTATATATTTTTTTGTACACACACACACATATATATATATATATATATATATATATATATATATATATATAATATAAAAATAAAAACAATTGTTAATACCACCTATAATGATTTTAAAAATTAATGAAAATGTTCATCTACAAAAACTCTGGAGTCAGAGTGCTGAATATATCATTCAATCAGCTAAGTGACAAATTTTATATTTGTATAAATCCCATATATATATATATATATATATATATATATATATATAAACACACACCTTGTAAAATTTACATAAAATAAATCCCTTGTTTTATGCAGCAAACATCGAATGAAGTAAATGTGTTTTGATAAAAAATAAGTAAAATAAAACCAATGTTTCTTTCAACCTTACCCAGAAACTATCCCCATATATAATTATGTATATATGTTATGTGTTAAATATGTATATTCAAACAATAATGTGTATGTATGTGTGTATGTATATATATGTGTGTGTGTATATATATATATATATATATATATATATATGTATAATATTTATATATATATATATTGTATATATATATATATATTTATATATATATATGTATGTGTATTTAATATGCATATATATATATATATATATGTGTGTGTGTATATGTATATATATTTATATATATATATATATATATGTATGTATATGTATGTATGCATATTTTATATATATATATATATATATATATATGTATATATTTTATTATATATATATATATATATATATATATATATATGTATATTTATGTAAATATATATATGAAAATATATATATACACACACACACACACACACATTTCATATATATATAGAACAATTACAGAGAAATTTGTCTCTAAAACAGCAGTCAGATTATATATATATATATATATATATATATATATATATATATTTATAATGTGTGTGTGTTATTTATATATGTATAAGATATATATATATATATATTTATATATATATATGACTTTTTAAGAAAGAATAAAATCTATAGAACAATTTATAAGCCCAAATAGCTTAATGAGTATTCCAAAAAAAAAAAAAACTACTGTTTATTCTAAGTCTCTTAAAAACTAGAGGCAGGTTTTGTTGATTTCGTTCTTCTCCTGCTTTTGGCAAGAATTAAAAAAAAAAAATCCCCCAATGTCTTTTGACACATTAACAAACACTTTCTCAGACTCTTATCGAGCATTGAAAAAAAAAGTTTAACAATCAACCAATCAGAGATAAGATTACATTTTTTAAAACTAACCAATTACATTATTTGTTGTACAATTAAAATAGTGAACAGTGAATGACATTGGCAATAACAAGTCATTAAAAAAAAAATGTTGGTGTTTGCTTTTTCTCTGTTATACTTTTGCTACAGAAGAAACCATTTAACAACATGGCTGATGGGGTCAAAATTAAAAGAAAACTTTTTAAATATTAACCTTAGGATTTGGAAAAAAAAAAGATAAAAATCACCTGATTTACAAAAACTGAAAAAAAAAAAAAATAAATAAAAGGAAAAAAAAACAAGTGAGTGTTATCAGCACCCAAGACAATAATTAAAAATTCATATTTAAATTGGCCAGAAAGCTTCCTTTTTTTTGTGTTTTCTGCCCAAAGTCAACAGGACAAACATGAGACATTTATTCTGTTTAAACTGACACATATGTTTTTTTTTTTTATGATTGCCAAAATTATTGCAAATCTGGTCTGAATTTTCTAAAACAAACATTTGGTTAAAATCTAAGAGGTACATTTAACAGAGGCAGGAGCCATAAACACATCATACTTCCACCAATAGGTAAAAGGTTCTATCAAAGAAAGACTAAAAAAAAAAAAAATATTGAAATTTGATTTTTTTTAATTTATTTTTTAAGGAACTGCCTTTTAATTTTATTTTGAGTAGGAAAAAAAAAGAAAAAAATGAGTTTGATAGGACCACTCCTTTTTGTAAAATTTTTTTTTTCAATGTGTGTAATTGATTGAGTGGTTCCTTTTTATGTAGATAAATTTAAAAAAAAATTTTTTTCATATTTTCCAGACATCCAATTTTGTTGAATGTACTTCTCATTTCACTGTAGAAATATTTTTGAGGCATTAGCCCACAACAAAAATTCTTTTCTTATATAAAAGATGTTTTTTTTTTTTTAAATGTGCAGTCCTTTTTTTTTTTTTTTTAGTTTTTTGTTTTTTTTTTTAAAAAAAATTCTTTTTTTTAAGAATCTATAAAAAATGATTATTTTTTTTTAAGATTAAATTTTTTTTTTTTTTTGGATTACTTTTAAATTTTTTTTTTTCTTTTTGTTTAGAAATATCCTGCAGATAACCCATTTCAGACAAGAAATATTTTTTTAGATCATCAATGTATAGTATTTATTTTTTTTTTTTTTTAATTTTTTTTTAAAAGGAAGGGATTGTTAAGTATCATAATTAAATTATAATAATATACTTTCTGTGAAGGTTTTTACTTTTATGAAATTATTTTTAAAAAACAATCACGTTTTTGTGTATATATAGTATAAAATATTTTTAAAATATAGAGATGAATTCTAAGAACTCACCCATCTGTGTAAACATTTTTTTTGGCAATTGACTACAAATTTAAATAATCAGAATCATCACCATCTTTAAAAATTTAAAAAATCTTTACACATATATATATATATATATATATATATATATATATATATATATATATATATATTGTGTGTGTTCCTGATATTGTACTGAGACCATGAATGTCCGCTGGATTTGAAATTTAACCCCATATAAGCAGATCCTTTTTTTTCTTTCCCTCTATTAATTCGTGTTTTCTCTCCTCCACCATCCTTTTTTTTGTTTAATTGTCATAATATATTTTTTTTTTTATATATTTTTTAAATTATGCTTTATAATTTTTAACTTATATCTGATTGTAACAATTTGCATTAACATATCCCAGTTCATTTGTGACATAAAGAGTTCAAAAACTACTGTTCAGTATCAAACAATGATGAAGGTTGCATGAACAACCGAAAAGTTAGCGTTTTTTTCCCAAAAAATAACCAAAGAAGACTTTATTGTGCTCCCACATGTCAACTAAATAAAAAACATAAAAAAATATTTTTGTCCTCCAATTTGTATGTATATATATATATATATATATATATATATATATTTCATGTATCTTTCATTGAAAATGGCCAACAAGGAAGATTTTATTAATCTTTTATTGAGCTTTTCCAGCATTCTACCATTTTCCTGTTTTTCAGGGGTTAAAGAATATAGGATTTGTCCATAGTTATAATTATTGTAAGTGCTTTTGGCTACTTTTCTCGCCATTATTAAGCATGCTGTTTGGATGGTGAATTACTGTGTGTGACTTCTACATAATAGTTTTGCTTTGTGGAGTACGCCCAGTAGGGGTTGTATGCTCTTTGGTAGTCATGTACTATGCATGTCTGGGCATCACTTCTATTTTTAGAATACTTTTAACATGCTGTCTCCACTGCTATTAAAATAAATAAATATATATATATATATATTTGTATGTGTGTGTGTATATATATATATATATATATATATATATATATATATATATATATATAAAAAATGTATGTTCTTTTTAATGATTTTAACCCAATGATTCCAAAATAAACTTCAACAATATCAAGTCTTTTAGCAATAAATCTATTTTGGATGAATAATTAAAACTTATATTATTTCTTCATTTCAGTAATCAATCTTTTCTCTATTGTTTTATTTTCTTATTGGATATATATATATATATATATATATATATATATATATATATATACGGTCGACATATATATAATATACATTTAGATATAGATTATATATTTCAAATATATATGTATGATGTATATATATATATATATATAAAAGGCTCAAAATAATATTTCATAGTTATAATTTATTTTGTTGTAATTGTCCCAATTCATCAGACTTACCAATTTCTTTTTGAATTTGTAGGTCTGATGAATTGATTGTGATTATTTAATTCCAATATAATAAATTATAACCATGGAATATTACAGTTTTTTAATTATTTATATTATATTCTTATTCTGTCCTGGACATTGAGTTCTACCTGGATTCTATCCTCTTGAAATTTATATATATATATATATATATATATATATATATATATATATATATATATTACACAAACAGGTGAAGAAATGTTTGATTTTAAAATATTGAAACAAAATGTATAATTTTGTAGTGGATATTTACATGATCTAATGTAACGGTGTATAATAAATATATCAAACACACACATGTACACACAAGATAACGATATATATTTTTACATATCAAGAACAATATTGGAGAAAAAATTTAGACAAACCGGAAAAAGTTTTCATGTGACAAGTTTCATCCTATAGAACTTCATTCAACTAAATTTGTCATTGATTTTCCCCACATATATATCTATGCATACATATACACATATATACAAACATGTCTATATACATATAGACACATATCCATACTTATATACACACACACACACACACACACACTTATATATGTGTGTATTAAAGAGACCACCTTTTCTTGTAGAATTCTATTTTGTGACATCTATTTTTTTAAATTTATCCTGTGACTTTTTCAATGAACATACTTTAATTATCACCCCTGTCCCATAATTGTTGGTACATTCAATCTATGAAATGTGTATGATAATGTAGCAATTATTATGGGACAGAGCAAATATAATAATATGTTCAAAATCTGTCCCATAATAGTTGGTACATTCAGTCTATGAAATGTGTATGATAATGTAGCAATTATTATGGGACAGAGCAAATATAATAATATGTTCAAAATCTGTCCCATAATAGTTGGTACATTCAGTCTATGAAATGTGTATGATAATGTAGCAATTATTATGGGACGGAGCAAGTATAATAATATTATGTTCAAAATCTGTCCCATAATAGTTGGTACATTCAGTTTATGAAATGTGTATGATAATGTAGCAATTATTATGGGACTGGGTAAATATAATAACATTATGTAAAATCTCTGTCCCATAAGAGTTGTGACATTTAGTGTATGAAATGTGTATGCAAATGTAACAATGAATCTGGGACAGAGATAGTATGGCTTAAACATTTTTTTTTCATATAAGCACACATAATCATAATCATTTTCTTCTTATTTATTTGAAAACTGCTTATTAAAAGGTAAATCAATATGAAGTTTTTTAATTTTACTTGCCTAGTTTTTAATTACCGTATTTGATGGCATATAAGACGCACTTTTTTTTATTTGCTAAAAATATCTTTTAAAATTCCCCTATGTTTTATATGCCATATGTAGGTTTAAAATTCGCGATAGTCGGACGAAATTAGCTACCTGGTGACTCCTATTAGCATAGACTTTAGAGTAACTTTCATATACCTATTGTCATTATTTAAAAAGCTATTATGCAGATTAAATGTGTTATCATTGATAATATTCATTATATTAATTTTATCACGTTTAATATTAGTACTTTGTTTCACTAAAATTATATACAATAAATTAAAATTATATATTTGTAAAATATATTTATTTCATCAATATTTTTCATGTGATAACTTCTGGTTGCATTGGTATAAATACAATCAGAATTTTTATATCCTAATTATTCCATTAAGACATTTACAAGACACAGGTTGTACTGATCATATAAAGGAAAATTTTTGACTGAATTTTAATGGTAACTGTACTGTACAGTGGAGTAATGGATAGCAGCTCAGATTGGGGAATCGGAGAGCAGGGTTCAAATTCCAGTCAAATCCATTACATTCACTTATGTGCTAATACCCTTGGGAAAGGTATAAATCCTCTTCTTCTCCCCCCAGCTATGGGTAAATAGCAGGACAGATCAGGTTCTATAACCTTGGATGGCAACTAGTCTACTGTAGAAAAAAATGGCAACCTCCTATGGGAAAAGATCTGCCTCATCAGTCCTGTATCAAAAGATACATGATCACCTAAGCGTGTATCACGCATGGCACGTAACTGACTGACTGTTTTGCCCAATTGGAATAATTGCTTGATTTTTATTTTGTTTTCTTACCTTTGGATATAATAAAGTTTTTATAAACTCATGTTCTTTTTTTCCTATTATTTTTCATTTAATTGTAATCATGGCTTGTTTAACCAAAATAATACCTCATAAATATAGCCTAGGCTGTACCATTTAATAATAATTTTACTAATTACTAATTTTTTCTTGATTTGCCCTGCTGAAATATGGTAAGCTATTGTCGATTAAAATCAAAACTGGGACTAAATTTGTTCAGTGTTCAGGATTTTGTTCCATTTCTGTTTGCTCACTTTCAGCTGTTTCAGTCATAAAGCATTTTTGAAATATTTCAAATTATAAAATATGTGATGTATTCATTTTCTAGTGCAGTCAAGCTCTGTAAAACCATTTTACACATGATGTCAATTATAAGATACAAAAAAATGGATTTAAAGCATTCTAAGAAAAAAAAAAAAACAGGATTTAGTCAACAAAATCTTGTCTACCATACTGACAACACACAGTTTTTGATAATGACTGAGAAGGTCGAAAGAACTTTGTACAGTTTATCCACAATTTTGATTTAGATGTAAGAGAAGTTATTTCAAAAACACAATAAAAGAATTAAACAGACAGAACTTTTTAGACTATTTACATTGTTCGGATTGTTGTTGTCAGCTTTAGTGTCATATTCACAATGTCTTGGCTGTTGTACATGCTAGAACTGAACCTTTTAATTAGTCCATGGGGCTGAAACGTTGCGAATATAACAATAAAGATGAGGACAACAGTCCGAACAATGTAAATTGTGTAAATAGTTACAACACCTCATCTGAGGCTTTAGAAAGTCAGACTTTTGTTGGTTTTTCCTTAAAAATTTTGTTTATATATATATATATATATATATATATATATATATATATATATAAATATATATACATATTTATATATATATATATTATATATATATACATATATATATATATATATATATATATGTATTTAATATATATATATATATATATATATATATATATATATATATATATATACATATATATATATACATATATAAATAATTTTAAAAAACAGACAAAATGAAAATACAGTTGAATTTTTTATTTAATTTTTTCTTGTGTTCTTACAAAGGCTTTCTTTTCTGGACAAATTTAATGTAAGAACAAACAATGAATGTTCTGTTTTTCGAGTGCTTTCGTATACTTTTAATTTCTTATCAAAAAAATTCAAACTAAAAACATCAAAAAAAAAAATACATTTCTCAAACACTCCTGAATAATGAATATCATCATTGAAAAACACCTTGATAATGGCTAAAAATATAGCAAAATTCCAAAACAGAACATTCGGACAGTTCTTACACCCTTTGTCCAAAAAAGAAAGGACTTGTCAGAACACAAAAAAAAATTAAATAACTGTAGTACCTTGTCTAAAAAGTTAACTTGTCAAATTTCATAAAGGAAGGAACCATTTTGCAAAATTATACAAAAAAATATAATATATATATATATACATTATATATATATATATATATATAAAATATATATATATATATATATATAATATATATATATACATATATATATATATAACATATATAACTATATATATATATATATATATGATATATATTTATATATATAATATTTATATTATATATATATAAATATATATAATATACATATATAAACAATAACTACATATATATATACACATATATATATATAAATATATATATATATATATATATATATATATATATATATATATATATATTACACATATATATATATATATATATATATATATATTATATACATATATATATATATATATACACACACACACACACACACACACATTTATTTGATATATATATATATATATATATATATATATATAAGTAAATAATAAAACATTCATAAATTTAATATGTTTCACTTTTATTTAAACTTCATCATGGGGGAGAAAAGAAAATGCACATACATTATCAACTAAATTCTGCATAGTCCAGATAGAATTACGATACACAAATGCTACCTGACAAGACAAAGCCTACTTACCCAATGAAAAACAAACAGCACAGAAATAAAAAAAATTTAATTATTTTCAATTCGATGAAGCTTAAATAAAAGTGAAATATGTTAAATTTAAAAACGTTTCCAATTTGTTGTTCCTTATCCTATCAATCTATCTTTTTCTAATCCATATTTGATCCCATATATGTACCCAGCTCTGAAGAAAGATTATTTGAAAAACAGATTAAAAAAAAATTATTGAAAGTAGATGAAATATTGGGGGGGGGGAGGTAAGGTACAAAAGCCTTTAAAGCAATCCATAGCATTGCACAAAAACAGAAAAGAGTTTTCTCCCTTTGTTTTGTTGTTTTGCATGGAGTATTGCTGCCATATATGGTCTGGAGCCCCTTCTGTTTGCCTTGGGGTTCTTGATAAGATCCAGAGACGGATATGCAATATAATTGGCCCTGATCTGGCATCTCGTCTGCAGTTGCTCTCTCACAGACATGCTGTTGCCTCTCTCTGTCTTTTTTACAAATACTTTCATGGCAATTGCTCTTAGGAGCTGCTTTCACTGGTTCCCAGACTTTGCGAATTCAAGCGTCCTACGAGGCTATCATCCCGTTCTCACCCTTTAACTGTTGAAACTGTTAAATGTAGCCATCTCTTCTACTCTAATAGCTTCATATCTCGCACCTCTTGCCTGTAGAACTCCCTTCCCTCTTCCTGTTTCCCTGATAGCTATAATCTCCAACTATTCAAATGTAATGTCAATCGACATCTCCAGTTGCCTTGATCTTTCCACTATCCTTCTCCTCATCCTTTCCTATATCACTCCTATCTGATCTTGCTCCAAATCCTCTGTAACCCTTTGCGTGCTAGTGGCTTCCTGCCTTGCTTGGGGTCAAATGCTTAAAAAAAAATACTGTGTGTATTTGTATGATGTATAATAGCATACGAAACAAAAGTGAAGATGTTTAGACATCGTGGAAAATTTATTAACGACGCGTTTCGCCAAGGATGGCTGCTCTCTTTGGCTTCCTCAGGTTAGAATGAAAGACAGACAAAACTGTATTTGATGAAAATTGGGGATCTTTGAGGAAAAATGGTGACCTTATATCAAATTAAATTAGATTAACTTATCACCTCCAATAATCAAATGCAAGATGATGTCTCTCCATCTGTTTGTTTGTTTTCTCTATATCAGAGCCATTTGGTGTTGTTGGATTTTTAATCAGTCCACCAAAACTAGGGAGTATTTTACATACATACATACATACATACATATATGAAGAAATATAGTCCTAAAGTGGCCTGATGATTGCGTCTAGCATGAAACAGACTGTTGCCTCTAAGTGTTGACTTCTATGTTCACTTTTATATTTATATATATAAATATATATATAATTATATATTTAAAAATATGATTCTATCGCAAATAAATAAATAATTATATTTAGGCTCTACTTTTGTATCGAGCACTGTTTTTTAAAAATAATAACAAAAATACTAAAGAACTTTGGATTATTTACCTAATGAGTTCTTTCCTATTTTCTATATATCTTCACACACACACACATACATATATATATATATATACACCCCCACCCACCCAAACAAACATACATACATATAATATATATATATATATATATATATATATATATATATATATATATATTAGAGCCATTTTTTTTTTGACTGGTGTGCTGCTTTTCTCTGATATAGTGTAAGTGAGAAATTTTTTCAAACATTAGGCTGCATGCAATATAAGGCTGGTCGCACTACTAAAAAAAAATTCAAGGTAATTTTTCATTGAAGGTACAATGCCCATTTTCAATTCAGAAAGCCATATAAATTAGTCTCTGCCTTTTTTTTCCCTTTGGAGAAAAGATTTTTTCTATGATTAAAAACCCGACATCTTTCTATAATACGAAGTACGTCAGAAAAGAAACAGGACTGGAGTCAACAAAAAACTTATGTTAAATCCAAACTACAAGTCTTTCCCTTTGAAATTATCCCCCATCAAATCTAGCATACTTTCCCGTCCTTCTCCACCATGAATCTATGAACTCCTGGAAATATTATCCCAGGATTCTCTGCAGCTCCATCATCATGGCCTCTTGATAGCTTCCATGTCTGGAAAACAGATTTCCATGATAACCCCCTTTAAGCTTGGAGAAAACAAAAAAAAAATCACATTGAGTCAAGTTGAGTGAATAGGGAGTGTCGGAGTTTATTTCTCCTTAATTTCCAAGTTGTTCACTAGGGGTCACTCTCCCTACACTATAAATACTGGGCAGTTTCTTTTTTCATTCTCTTTTGACTTTGCATTTCAGCGAACACATTTAAAAATTTGATTTTTTGCAGAGATTTGCGTTTTTACCCACTTGTGGGAAAACGCCATGAAATACGCACACACATACATGTACATATGAACAATCATCAAAATACAAACTCTTTACGTTCACACACTAACACAAATGTTGATGTGTTTGTAAATTTTGTTGTTTAATTGTTGATATATATATATATGTCAGTCTTTGTTTTCTTTATATCTTTGGTGGGAATCAACTTGAGTCCACCATGTTCTTGTAGTTGGACCTCCTCCTAGCAGGAATAAACACGTGTTCCTAATTTAACAACACGTAAACACACGGTTCGCTACAGGAGTTTGATGTTTAACAGGACTTGTTTTCCTGATATGAGAGCCATCAAGAGGACTGTGACATTGGAGCTGAAGAAAATAGGTAACAATGATTACAATAACAGGGAGGATTTGTACATCATGACCTAAAGGGAAGTTATTTGCAGTATTGGCTTATAAACATGTAGACACAGAAAATAGTCATTCAGAAGCAGTTTGATAGAAATTAGACACATGCCAAAAATAATTTCTAGTAGAGAAGTGAATATTTATCAATAAGTGGATTTAAAAAATGATGTCCATAAATATAGCGACATAATTTCATTTTTACATTAATTTTTTCGTGTAAGGTTCAGATAAAATATCTTAGTAATTAACATGGTGTGAGTGATTGTTATTTTTTTATTATTTTCATTTTTTATAATAATAATTATTATTTTATTATTTTTTATTAATATCTTTTATAATCCAATAATCAATTATTATTTTATTTTGTTATTAATTTTATTTTTTATTTTTATTTTATTATTTTATTTTTTATTATTTTATTTTGTTTCATTATTTTATTTTATTATTTTATTTTATATTATTATTTTCTTTTTATTATTTTTAATTTATTTCATGATTTTATTTTATATTATTATTTTTTATTTTCATTTATTATTATTATTATTATCATTATCATTATTATTATTATCATTATTATTATTATCATCATCATCATTATTATTATTATTAATGACACTTTTCTGGCATACCTCACAAGTCAATAATATCAGCCATTATCATTATTATTATTATTATTATTATTATTTATGTGAGTTTTCTTATGTAACTCACAAGTCAATAATATCAGCCTTTATTATTATTATTATTATTATTATTATTATTATCCCTGTATTTTTTTAAATCTATAGATTTGAATTTTTCTTCTTTTCAAAAAGATATATTTCACACTGGATAGCCCAAAACATTTCCTCTCCCCACAAAAACTGAGGGGGAGGTACAACAAACTGTTTAATAAAATTATGCAATCAAATTTTAGAAAATAGAGTTTTCATTTTGCCTGCTTTCATCATCAAAAAGAATATAGATTTTACAAACATGTATATAAATACAATTATTTTGTGGCTATTTATTGTTTTCAATGTATAAACAAATAATTAAAAAAGAAAAAATGTATATCATACCAATCCAACCAGCTCCACAATTTTGCTTTTTTTTAGCAAAAGTTAATCCCATTTCTTTATAAAGTCCAAAAAATTTTTTTTGTTTTTTCAGATTTATATTAAAACATATTTTTGTTTACTGGCATAACAATGAAATTAAAACATTTTTTTTCATTTAAAAATGTTCATTTAAAAAGAACAGAAAGGGAATGCCCATTAAAACATTTTCAGTGAGTTTCAATGTCAATGTAAACATATAAAACAACACCGATTCTAATCTCTGCCAGATTTTCATTCCCACTCCAACTGTAAAAAATGATTACAAATTTTGTAGACCCTTTACATCAAAAGAAATCAACCCACCAAATGTTAAAACATTTTTGGTGAGTTTCTCCTGGTGTCAATGTAAACATATAACCCTGCACCCCTTCTTGTCTCTGTCAGATTTTCATTGCCACTCCAACTGTAAAAAATGATTACAATTTCTGTAGGCCCTTTACATCAAAAGAAAGCAACCCATCATCAGTAAAATTTGTTTCAGTCTAGGTGCTCATATTTTAAAATGCCTTTAAATTAATTTTTTGAACATGACACTAAATTTACACTATTTTTATTGTTTGGACTGTCATCCTTATCTTTGTTGCCATATTTATCACAACGTTTCAGCTGTTGTGCACTCCGGCCTTCTTCAGGTGGTTGGAATGTCAAAAATGAACCCTTTTTTTTGCTTGAATGTCTAATGGATATCAGTTATCTCCTGTTAATTCCCATCTCCACCGCCTTAACCAGGTATTGAACTTGCAACTCTTTAGGTCCTGTCACTAACTAACGCCTTTATCCACTGTGCCATGTGTCCTTGAGGACATCTGTGTATAAATTTCTGGGTATTATAAATCTAATATCTTCAGCATACATTTTGTACCAGTGCTCATATTGCAATTTTTGCTGTTATCATTGCATGTTTTTTACCATGTTAGTTAGATCCAGTGACAGGACCCAAAGAGTGTGAGTTCAATACCTGGTTAAAGCAATGGAGAACTTTGAGAGGGGAATTAACAGGAGATAACTGATAACTGACATCCAGTAGACATGGCACGTGGAACTAGAACAGTCTGCCCAGTTTGACATTCCAACCACTTGAAGAAGGTTGGAGCGTACAACGGCCAAAACGTGATAAATATGGCAGCAAAGATGAGGATGATAGTCTGAACAATGTAAATAGTGTACATAATACCTCATCTCGGAAATATAGACAGACACTAACTTTTTGTGGTCATAGCACCGTTGTTTCAAACTTTGGATTGTTAACAAAATAAAAGCTATTCTAACCACTTCTTTGCTTTTTGTCTTATTTCCTTGAAGACAATGGTGGGTTAAAAATACATGCAACATAACACATCATTTCGGCAATTCCTTTGCAATTTTCCACCTGATATCAGGCTCAACAAACATTGCCAGTTCAGTTTGCTTAATAAGACATGTTTAAACAAAAGGTGACTGCTTAAAAATGTTTAACTCTTTTTTATTGTATGGATATATGTAACATTGAATATGTGTGTGATGGATGTGTTAAATTAATTGTGATGTATGTTTAAAAATAAGTTTAAGTAACGAGTAAGTCAGAGTTTGTATATTTTCCAACTATTGTTAATTAGAATTCTGAAAGTCTTTCTTACACTGAAACTGTAGCCATTATTTCAAAGAGAAGCATGCCAATATTTACAAATAGATAATATGCAAAGATACATTTAAAATATCCTCAACTAGGTGGTAAAAAAACAAAAAAAAAATGGATATCAAAAAATCTGGAATACCATAATGTTGTTTTCCCATAAAAATTTAATTTTAAATCTTAACAATAACATTTGATAAAATATTTCTAACAGTTGAAGGACTCAATAATTTTTTTTTTTTTTTTCAAGGTTTTTTTTAATCACAGGATTTCCTGTCAAAATCTTTCACTGACTGAGCCAGTGGTATCAAAATATTCCTTTATCATAAAACTATGATGAACCAACTGATATCAACTTTCATTTTAAAGTTCCAAAAGAAATGTGATTAAGTAAAACCAACTTGACAGTCTAGAGAGGAAAGATTTTTTCTCCTCTTCTGTTCAAATTTTATATTTCATCTGATAAAAAAAAAAACAGAAACTTTTGAAGTCCAACAGAGTTTATAAATAGCTAAAAAATAAACAAAAAAATGAATGAATGTGTTGTAATCCTGAACAAAACAAAGAAAGGATCCTGAGCCTTATTAAAACAGCGCCGTTCACACAGATATAGAAACAGGTCATGAATAAAGAGTCCCTAAATAATTGTCCTTTTAAAAACCAACATTCAAGAATGCTTTTTCAGGCCCTATAGAATTTAAACACAGGAGAAGACAAGTTGAAAGATCAGATAGATGTATTTCTTTATCTCAGAGAGAGAAACAAAAGATTCTAAATTTTTTCTTTTACTTGCATGGCCCTTCAGAATGTAGATCATGGCTCTCCACAACTTCCTATCCTTTGTACATTACTTTTTACATTATTCGGACTATTGTCCTCATCTTTGTTGCTATATTTATTACAACGTTTTGGCCTCAAGGACACATGGCACAGTGGATAAAGGCATTAGTTAGATCAAGTGACAGGACCTAAAGAGTGTGAGTTCAATACCCAGCTATGGTAGAGGAGAACTTTCAGAGGGAAATTAACAGGAGATAACTGGCATCCATTAAATATGGCACATGGAACGAGAACAGTCTACCCCAGTGAGTGAAATAAAGGGTTCAGTTCGACATTCCAACCACCTGAAGAAGGCTGGAGCGTACAATGGCTGAAATGTTGTAATAAATATGGCAACAAAGATGAGGACAATAGTCCGAATAATGTAAATAATATACATAATACTTCATCTCAGAAATATAGATAGATTTGTTCATTAGGTTACTTAATGTTTGCCTTACTTGCCTTGTGAGTGTTAAATTCTCCCAGCCCCTTCTCTTCATTATGTGTTATAAAAATTTAAACTGTCCTTTCTGATTCTAAGTGTCCTTTTTGTTTCCATTTTCATTAAAACTTCCTCGTTACTTACATATTTTATCCATGTCATTCTTAGTATCCTTCTGTAGAACGATTTTTCTGTTACCTCAAGTCTTCATTTCATCTTGGAGGAAATTGTCCCAGCATTATATAAGAGGATCGGTATTGCATAACAAAATTATTTTCTTTATTATAACCAAATTTTCCTGTTTCTTAATTACCGTATTTTCCGGCTTGGAAGATGCATCCTAATATTGGAAAGAAATTTCTAAGAAAGAAAAAGTCATTCTCATACAACAACACATTCACCATGCGTCCATCACATACTGGCACCATGTATTGTTTATATTAATCACTCGCACGATTTTGTTTGTATGGCAATGACATACTGTAACTGCTAGTAAACGGAGCATGTTTAAGATTGTGGCTCGGTTCCAGGAAGGTTTATAGTCTTGAAGATATTTTTAACAGCTAAGTACATCATATAAAAGGCTGAATTAGATAGATAGCTAACATTATAGTGTAATGACTCAACATACAAATCCACATCCCTATCAGTCAAGTCAATTAGGTGACCGTCCAAGCTTACATGAGCCTGGACGTTGCTTTACATTTGTCTTGGAAGATGCACACATATTTTTCAGGGTATATTTTAGGAAAAAAGTTCATCTTGTAAGCTGGAAAATATATCAGTGTCGCATTTTCTGTCATTCCCTTGACTTTTGTAATCGTAGGAGGGATCCGAATGCAGAAGCCATATTGAATCTCCTCCACAATGGTCTGTCAACAGCAGCCATCAGCAGTTCTGGTATAGTCGTACATGTCTATTGTTTGACGACACTGTCCAGTCATTTTACATTGGCATCCTTTCTTATGTCCACCTTCAACAGTGACTTGCATGATGGTCTTGCACAGGTTATCATGCCTTGTAATATGTCCAAACCACACCATTTTTCTCCGTTTGACAGTGACGAGAAGAGGTTCTTGGTGTCATGCAAAACTTTCAACCCTTTTCCACACAAACTCATTGTATTTTTGTTCCCAATAGAAAATACCAAAAGAGTTTTCTCATGCATTTGTTCTCAAATGCTTGGATCCTTCTCTCTGTATCTGCCAACAGTGTCCACGTTTCACATCCATATAATTAGAATCTAATATAATAATACTTCAACGGTGCCTTGCATGATGGTCTTGCACAGGCTGTCGTGCCTTGTAACGTGTCTAAAACGCGCCATTTTCACCATTTGACAGTGGCGAGAAAAGGTTCCTGGTGGCCCACAAAACTTTCAAACCTTTTCCGCGCAAACTCATTGGTTTTATGTTCACAATAGAAGATGAAGAAATTTTCTTATCCATTTGTCCTTGAACGCTTGGATCCTTCTCTCTGTATCTGCCAACAGTGACCATGTTTCACATCCATATAGGAGAATGGAGACTAGCAGTGATTTGTACAGTCTGTACTTTGTTTGAAAGCTGATTTTTCTCCTCCATATTTTTACCAATTTGGCCATCACTGCCATAGCTGCGGCAATCCATGTGCGGATTTCTGAGTTGCAGGTACCATCTTTAGATAAGATTGCTCCTAAGTATTTAAAACTGGACATTTCCTCCAATGAATTCCCATTCATGGTAATGCTGACACGGGTGTTACTGTTTCTGCTATTCACCATTACTTTGGATTTCTCGGAGCTGACCGCCATTCCATATGCTCCTGCTCTTTCAAAAAGTTTGTTGGTCAAGTCCTGGAACTCACTGTTACTACCGTCTGCAAAACGTAGGTTGCAGATGGGTCTGACACGTGTTTCATCATTTGTTAAAATGCTCTCCAGATATTTCTAGATATTTCTACTTATGTATTTGCTTGATTTTCATATCTGCACATTGTAGCACAAATCTTGGGCTCTCCCTCTTACTAACACCCATACATTCTGTCTTCTTACAATTGATAGTTAGTCCTTTCTTCCTGTTTTCCTTTACAAACTTGTCTAGGATTTTCTGCATGTTTTTTCTATGTCTGCCCTCAACACGGTATCATTTGTGCATCTTATGTGAATACTGTGCCCACCAATAATAAATCCTGGTAGGACTTCTAGTTATCTTAGAATTGCTTGTAAAGGTGAAATAAATCCTGTGGGAAGATGCATCACTGAAAACATCTTGGTTACGTAAGTTGGGCTTAAGACGTATACCCACACAGGTTAAATAGTTCCCAGATCATGAAAGCAAAAAACCAACGTTCAAGGATGATTCCTTTTCATGTCAACATAATTTAAACATGGAAGAAACCATCAAAAAATGGACGATATTTCTTGACTATGGAAATACAGCTACAAAACATCATGATTAAAAATGAAGTGAAAAAAATAATCGTAAACTTTGAGATGGGCAATAGATATCATTTAAATCTGCACCTTTATTTCTGTTGTGTTGATCATGGCTTTTTGGCAGATGCACTCTCCAACCTTCCTTAAGCATATACTATATCTGCTCTATAATTTCTGTACTTGCTATATAACTTTAAGTACATGCTATATAATTTCTATATGCTATATAATTTGAAGTACATGCTATATATGACGTCCTGAGTAAGACGATAAACTATGTCCAAAAGCAAGGCCTCTGATCAGGAGGTTTTGAGGAATGTGGAACCACCTCTTAATTGCTGGTGTTCCCAGGTCCACCCTCATCTGGGGTGGTAGCACCTGTTAGGGTCCCAGCTATGGGCAAATAGTTGACCCCACAACCTGACTCAAAACACTATGAAAGTGTAAAAATACATTATAATACTACTAATACTTTTTTAAAAAATCAGTATCAGCAATAAATATTTGAAAAAAAGAAAATATTACCAGAAATAAAAATCTTGCCAGCATTAAATAACCCATTGAGGTTAATATGTCACAAAACAAAACAAACTATACATTTTTGGAAAAAAATATTACCAGCTATACATTTTTGAAAAAATTACCAACTATACATTTTTGAAAAAAAAAAAGGAAATTTTGTTGGCATTAAATAACCTATTGTTGTTGATATGCCGTAAAACAAAGCAAACCAAACCAAAGTACATGCTATATAATTTCTATATGCTATATAATTTTAAGTACATGCTGTATAATTTCTATATAATTTTAGGTACATGCTAT
>CAHIKZ030001468.1:480000-622500 GCA_903632075.3 Acanthosepion pharaonis | reverse complement strand
ATATATATATATATATATATATATATATATATAATTAGCTCTCTCTCTCTATATATATATATATAATATAAAAGGCTCAAACACTAATATTCCATGGTTATAATTTATTACATTGGAGTCGTAATCACGATCCAAATCATCAGACCTAGAAATTCAAAAAGAAATCGGAAAATTTTCCGATTTCTTTTTTAATTTGTAGGTAAATAGAAAATTTGCATGTTACCAATTCAGTTCATCATTAATAATGATCATCCCTTCAAGACAAAGTTTCTGCAACAAGACCAAAATATATTTGCACAATTAGGAACTATAAGAAAAGGCCGAGACAGGTAGAGTGAGGAACAAGCTGAGAGGAACAGGTAGGAGTTGGCCGAGAGAAGCAACGGTGAATGGGCTGTGACAGGTAGTGACAAATGAGCTGAGATAGTTGGCGCTGAACATGTCATGACAAGCAGAACGGAACAGACCAAACAGTCAGTGATGAACAAGCAGCAAGAAACATGCTGAAACAGGCAGCAAGGGATGGACAAAGACAAGCAGCAAATGAACGGGCAGTATGGAATGGTCTAATACAGGCAACGGTGAACAGGTGAAGACAGACCAAGACAAGATCAGAGGAAGAAAATATTCACTGTGATTTTACTTCCTGCCAAGAGGTACATCTTCTTTAATAAGACTTTCAATGATCTAGGCTGGTAGACATTAATTTCACTGTTTGTAAATAAGTGGGGATTTCTACTCAGCCAAATCTACCAGCTAAAATCACATTTATAGTAATATGAAAAAGATTTCTATTGATGGATTTTATAAGACGAAAGAGGAAAAGTGCTCCTTTTTTTTCTTGTTGGAAATAGAAAAAATAAAGACGTGTTAATAATGTCTTTCTGTTATTACTACTATTGTGCAATTCTAATTTATTGCACCTTGGGAGACAATGTTAAGTTGTTAAATACCGCAAATGTATATTTACTACTCATCACAAGTATTGGACTGATAGCCTTCAGCTAATGTAAACTTGTACATTAATAAGTTAACCTGTTCCACCTGCAGTTGAAATGGATTCTGTCCATTGAGTTCTGTATAAACATAGCACACTTGAGGGATGGTCAGGTCAACAATGGCCATGTTGTTAACCCTCTTTTGAACATTACTGTTTGATAGGGAATCGCTGCAAGTTTTTTTTTTCTCCAACACTATTTCCACCATTTTCAGAGAGCAAGGTTTGATCAAAGTTTCACCAATTGTCTGCGATTATTTCTACTTTGCTATCTCCAGTGTTATGACAGGAGAATCTTCAATAAGCTTTTGGTTTGTTTTTCGAAATATTCCTGTTGAATCCCACTTCATCCTTTTGGGAGCATTCCCATGACGTTCAAAAAAGTTTTTGGTCTTTGTTCTTGTATTAAGGATGCACATTCTTCTGCAAATGTTGCTTCAACTTTGTCAGTTTCATAGAATTAGTTGACAAAACTTTACTACAAATAACACATTGGGACCTTTCTCCATATGTTATTGGAACTAAATCCATATTTGAATATATAAAGAATCGTACACTGTTTTTTTTTTTTTTTTTTGCACTCATGATGGGCTCTAAACTCTTTGGTTTCATTACTATAGAACAATAATTAGGAAGTTGTTCTAGCAGACTGTTAGTACTTCCTCATTGAGTGCTCTTCATTTGTGTCCTTGTGCCAGATTAAGATAAGTACTTTGGTTTCATTACTATAGAACAATAACTAGGAAGTTGTTCTAGTACACTGTTAGTACTTCCTCATTGAGTGCTCTTCATTTGTGTTCTTATGCCAGATTAAGGTAAGAACTTTGATTTAATTATTTTGAGAGAGCAAGGTTTGATCAAAGTTTCTCCAATTGTCTGCGATTATTTCTACTTTGCTATCTCCAGTGCTTTGACAGGAGAATCTTCAATAAGCTTTTGGTTTGTTTTTTGAAATATTCCTGTTGAATCTGGCTTAGTTAATATCAGACATTGCACATTTGAAGAGTTTCCTTATTTGGTCTTGATTAGCAGTGATTTGCACAATGATGACTTGGCATTATATGATAAACGTAAAATTTCAGATAGAATATATCTGTAAAAGGAGAATATAAATAAAGACAAAAGGAAAACTTAATCGACACATTTTATCCTTTGTCGTACTTATATTATTCAAGCCAAACCCAAGAATTTTATTTTGTAACAAGTATTTATAGAAAAAACAAAAATGTTATTAGTTTTTAAAAAAAATTAAATTTAAGAAATGCTCATAAATATTCATTAGGTTAACTGAAAAGTCTTAGTAAGTTATGGAGGACGCTAAGTGACATAATTTCATGTTTACTAAATGAAAGTGAGTAAAAGATGTTCTTGAAATTTTTATGCAAATTATATATATATATATGTTATGGGGACCTACCTTCATAGATAAAATAGACTCGTCTTATGACTATATTATACCTCGCAAGAGGACTGTAGACAATAGACGAGTTGACTACTGTACTTAGCCGTCAGACGGATGTGTAACACTTCTGTATTCGTTCTTTCTGTTAATAATACATTTTTACTGAATTGCTGAGTTTGAGATTTCTTTCGGACCTCTTCCAGGTCCACAACAATATATAATAGGTATGTATGTGTATTAAACAATTTCTGACTGTGTCTATATTTCTGAGATAAGCTATTGTAATTATTTACATTGTTCAGACTGTTGTCCTCATCTTTAGTGCCACATGCACGACATTTTGGCTGTTGTATGAGCCAGCATTCTTCAGGATATATCTATGTTTCTGAGATGGGGTATTGTAATTATTTGCATTATTTACATAGTTCAGACTGTTGTCCCCATTTTTATTGTTACATTCACAACATTTCAGTCGTTGTGCATCCTGCCCTTCTTCAGGTGATATTTGCTTGAGTTTTCAAATTGAATCAAACTTCAGAGATGCCAACACACAGATATGTTCTGGGTTCAATTTGAAACTTTCAACTAAATTTCTGAGTGGTACAAAATTTAAGTATAGCATAAAGAATTGGAGATATGTTGAAAATGATGTTTCCAAATAAGTATTTTGATGTTTTATTTAGTTTCACTCCAGACCATTTTATTTACTGAAATAATCATGATATTTAAAGCCATATTCACAAAGAGGTTCCTTATGTTTTTAGAAAATGGCCACTGAGGTGTTCCTGCCATGCTTAGTGGGTTAAGAAAAATGTATCCAAATATTACTGCTTCCAATATGACCTGGCCGCTCATATCCGAAAATGCCTGTCCACTAGGGCAACTAGCCAATCCTTGTTGCAAACATCTGCTCAGGCATATTTGTGTTTGTTCAACACCCACATAGCTCACCTGTGGTTTATACTGAGTGGACCTTAGCTACAGAGTGCATTATCTGGTATGATCAACAGTCTGAACAAGACTAGCATGCTCAAACCCTCGGTCACGAAGACTTGTGACTTTGTGCTAGCACAACCATCAATGGCTCCCAAATAGTTCTGTCTGCTCAATTTCACTCTGTGGTATGGTTTTCAGGCACTATCCAAAGGTGCCACACGTTGGGATCATCTCCCCCAGTCCAATAAGATCAAGAAGTCACCTTCCTGATAAGCTGATCATAACAACATTCAAACCTGAGTTTCATGGTCAGAAAGTGAATGCTCTAATCAGTCAGTCATGGACCTAATAAAGGTATGCACATGGACACACATATATATGGGTTAACTGATTAATTTTCCATAGCTTATCAATTCCTCGCAGGTTAATTAAACCTAGAAAATACTTTTAGATTGTGTGAATTTTTTTTGAGATTAAAATGGTTTAGTGATGCAAGTCTTACTAATTAACCCATAGGTGAGGGAGAAGATGTGGATTCATACCTTTCCCAAGGGTATTTGCATGTAAGTGATTATAATAAACCCAACGGGAATTGAAACTTGATAATCCGATTAACAATTCCATGCCATTATCTATTACATGACCTGCACATCCAAGCTTACAAAATCTGGTATTCCCAAGTAGTCACCCATCTAGCTACTGACCAGGCACAATGTTGCTTAACTTCAGTGCTCATATGGGGACTGGTGATTCGACGTGATGTGGCCATAAGCCACTTCTACCTATACATCGAAGTTTATAGCAGCTGGTATTCCCAAGTAGTCTCCCATCTAGGTATTGACCAGGCTCAACATTGCTTAACTTTGGTGATCATATGGGAAGTTCTTAAAAGAGTTTGAAAGTTTTAAATTCCTGCCTTGCCAAACAATGACTCAGAAGAGAGCTAATGAAGAATCCTTTGTCTCTAAGAATGCTGACCATTCTCACACACACACACAGACATTCATGAAAGAAACACCCATTTATTTGAATTCTGGAAGAATATCCTAAAAGGCTACAATTTGGGGGTTTTAAAAAAGATATTTTGATGTTAAAAGGTACAGTTGGAAGTAAATCACAAGCAATAATCAATGAAATTCAAATTCTGGTTGTTGCTGGTTATATATAAAAAGATCTATGTTGACATTGTGTTTTGCAGGAAATATGTTTACTATATTGATGACATAAACCTCTGCCTATGATTCATATCCAATATTCCAGTATTATGGAGTTAGGCTAGGAACAAGTACTGATGATCTATGGCATCTGGGTAAACATTAGCCTGCCAGATACCTCCACTTCACATAGAAGACTTCCCTTATTTACATTTAATATTCCAGTATTATGGAGTTAGGCTAGGGACAAGTACTGATAGTCTATGGCATCTGCGTAAACATTAGCCTACCAGATACCTCCACTTCACATAGAAGACTTCCCTTATTTACATTTAATATTCCAGTATTATGGAGTTAGGCTAGGGACAAGTACTGATAGTCTATGGCATCTGGGTAAACATTAGCCTACTAGATACATCCACTTCACATAGAAGACTTCCCTTATTTACATTTAATATTCCAGTATTATGGAGTTAGGCTAGGCACAAGTACTGATAATCTATGGATTCATATAAAATGGGATATAAAAAAAATAATAGTATTCAATAACAGTAATTATGACGAAATGTAAATGTTTTTATTTTATTTTTTTCTCACTGTCATTCATTTTTTGTGGAAAGAAATTGTAGATCTTTAAAAACGAATTTGAGATTTTTCAAAGGATATTTAACTGATGTGATTACAGTTCGTAGATTAAGGAGGATTATTGTAGAGTTTTTTTGTTGTTTTTTCCTTTTTCCCTGCACTGACTCAGCCGTTTACTATGTGGGAGGCGTTTGCAGCCATTATTCAATCACTGAATAGATTTAGAATAGAAAAAAATTTGTAAAGACAAAATTGGGGAAAAAACAAGATAAGTCCTGCCATCATGATCATTTGAACCACAGAAAGAAAGAAAGAAAGAGAGAGAGAGAGAGAAATAAAGAGAAAGAAAGAAAGAAAGAAAGAAAGAAAGAAAAAGAGAAAGAAAAAAAGAAAAAAAAAAGAAAAAAAAGGAGAGAGAGAAAAATAAAAGAAATAATGAGAAAAATAAAAAAAAAAAGAATGAGAAGAAAAGAAAGAAAGAAAAGAAAGAGAGAAAACCCTGCACAATTTTCAGATATCAAGTCATGTCTATTAATGACTTGAAAATATCTGGTTGACTCCGTCAATTATTGTCAACTGACTGAATTTCTTTTGTTTTTTTTATATCATTTCACCCCAAGCAAGGTAATAATGTCACTAAGATGCAAGGAGTTATTTGGAGTGAAAGAGAATGAAAAGACTGTAGAAGTAACCAGAAACCCAATCCTAACAAGAAAAGAAAACCAGTGACAAAACCTCCACTTCTATTCAAAAGACCAGGGAGGAGTATGAACTGGGCGATAGCTGAATATTATCTACTCCTAATGAGGAAAAATAAATAGTAACAGAGTTTAGGTGGAGATGTTAGGAGTATGGAGTTGATGTAGGCTTTAGAAGGATCTGGAAACACAATCCTAAACAGGAAACAAGGGATAAACCTCTACTCCTGTTCAAAAGGTCAGGGAAGAGTGTAAACTGGGCGATAGGTGAACCTATCTACTCCAAGAGAGAGAGAAAGAAAGAGAGAGAGAGAGAAAGAGAAACAAAGAGTGAGAGAGAATGAGGGAGAGAGAAAGAAAATGACGAAATGAGAGAGAGAGAGAACATATTTACTCCTAATGAGGAAAAATAAATAGGAAGTAAAATTTCAGAGTTTAGGTGGAGACGTTAGAAGTATAGAGTTGAAATAGACTTTAGAAGGAACCGGAAACCCAGTCCTAAACAGGAAACAAGGGGTGACCCTCTACTCCTGTTCAAAAGATTGGGGAAATGTATGAACTAGACGATAAGTGAACCTATCTATTTCAAGAGAGAGAGAAAGAAAAAGAGAGAATAAAAGAGAGAGAGAAAGAAGGAGAGAGTGAAAGAAAGAAAGATAAAAGAATGAGAGAGAGACAGGGTGAAAGAAAGAGAGATAGAAAACATATCTATTCCTAATGAGAAAAATTAAATAGTAAGTAAAATTTCAGAGTTTAGGCAGAGATGTTAGAATTATAGAGTTGAAGTAGACATTAGAAGGAGTCAGAAACCCAATCTTAACCATTAAACAAAGGATAAACCTCTACTCCTGAGGGAGGAGTGTGAACCGGGCGATAGACAAGCTTATCTACACTTTCACAAACAAACAAAAAAAAAACAGATGACAACTATTATTAATTTTTGAATCATACGTATTTTCAAGTTAATTTTTAGCTGCTTTTTATGGAATAAATTGCCTGCCAATTTGACTAAGCTCAACACCTACTTCCATCAATTTTTGAATCAATTCACCCCAAAGAAGGTGATAATGCCACTAAGATGCAGGGTTGCTACTTCCATCAATGGTGACTGAAGCAGAACAACTTGAAATGACTTGTGAGCTTCTTCCACCTTGCAAAAAAAGTTTGCCAACAAAGAACTATGTGCCTACATCCGCAATACACAAATCTCTTTCAAAAAGCCCCCCCCCAAAGTACCTGGGGTAATCCTCGAACGACAACCTCTCCTTGACATATAAATATCTGAGTTGCCTTTTCACAATGTTCTTTATACATGCATATCACTTTTCTTACTCATACAACACCACACAATAACCCTCTGCCTTGAGTGGCTCTTGGGCCTTGCATTGGGTAAACATTAGTATTAGAAAAATATATATGTACATGTCTGAATCTATCAGCATACTGTCTTTGTTCCCATACACAAAACAACTTTTACTTAAGCTGTCAATCTAGGGAAGTGTGTAGACAATGTAGGATCTGAGAATCAAGGATAAACACTTAATGAGATTAAAAACTCATGTCTCTCTTTTGTCCCAGAGAAGCTAAATTGAACATGTCAGCTGCTTTACTCATTATGCTACAGGAACTCTTAACGGCTTTGCAAAAGACAAGAATTGACTCATCACTTTATTCCATTTGTTTCTCTGTCAAGATCACTGGTGGGTAAACTGTGGTCCTGTGGGGGTGGGGGTACGTAGTCAAAGTACTGGGAAAAATCTTGAAAAGTTTAGTGAGAAGGGCAGGGAAGAATCAAGACCAACCAGACAACTGATCTACTGAAAAGAGCTGAAGTACCATGAAACATCAATGACTACAGAAATAATCAACATATTGTTGGGATCTAGGAGGATCATCATTATCCTTTGACCCCCCCCCTCCTAGGATTGGTTGGAACTCCATTGACAATCCCTTTCCATACTGTTCAGTCCTGCATTGCTGTCCTTAGATCCCCAATGTCCAATGTGTTAAGCATTGCATGGGATCTCCAACTGATGTTCTGGATTTTTCTAAGTAGATCATTATATGTTTCATCCAGTCGTCTTTCAAGACAAGCAGATAGTGTCTAAGTTTCTGATCCATACAAAGAGGATATTGAGGAAGGTTCTTTAATCTATCTTTCGTAAGTAAATCATAACAAATGTTGTCGCCCAAAAGTACTGGAGATTATTTAAGAAAGAAAATAAATAATTAGATAAATAAAAAGATTGTCAGCCAGAGCCTATTTTGACATTTAAATCCTGTTGTTTCTTCAATCATAACCTTGTGAAGAGTTCTAATTGATTCATTTTCCTTACCCTCTGTATTCCTAAATCAACCCTAAGACACCTGTGGTATCATTTTTTCCCCCAAGCAAGGCAATAAAGCCACTAAGACGCAAGAGAGCGAAAAAAATGAGAAAAATGTTATTGAGGAAACAGGACAAGAAAAGAACGGAGTCCAAAAAGACAAAAGATGATTGATGTCGCATTTAAATTTTTGAAGATCATAGCTGATAGGAAAGCAAAAAGTCAGAGGGAGTTGTCACATGCAAGAGAAGAAACTATTAGAATAGGGCTGATGGTTACATCTAGCTATTTCAACAGTAAAAATGATGAGACCTAGCTGCCAATCTAGTACTGTGCTTAAATTCATGAAGTTGAGTTTACCAAAGGAAGGGTCCAATTTAGAAACAAAATATAAAGAGACATTGATTTTTCCTTAAACTAAAAGAAAGAAAATATGTGCAGACCATAAACACATTTGGTAGAACATATGATACCAAACAACACTGCCATCTGGTGAGCAGCTGTGAAACTATAGTAGTAAAGTTGACCAATTGGGATAATTTGCATTCAAGCTTTCTAGGCTTCAAATATATATATATATATATATATATATATATATAGTGTATATTTAGGCAGCAATCTTTCATTAATGCATGTTTCATTAAATAATATAGACAAGTTTTGTCTATTTATTTTAAGTAAGTTCCTTTCATATTTTCTGATAAGCTTAATCACATTATTGTTGAAAGACGAAAGGAAAACACCATATTGATTCATGTTTAAATCCAATCTAAGCTTTCGGCTTACACAAGCCATTATCAAAAATGACAATTTCAATAAATCAAACAACACACTGATGAAACAACAATGATAGTCCGCCCTTGCCGCATGAAAATTTCCAAGTAATGACAAACTCGTATATACGAGACGCAGAAGCGAAAATCATGTCGCAGCTTGTGATGTCACACATAACCATGTGAGAGTGAAAAACTTGTCTCTCTATATATATATATATATATTAGTGCTAAATCTGCATTGAGTTTTAAATATTACAGGACACTTCCCACCTGGGCAGTGTTACCAATTTAGCATTTCTGGAACTTGATCGAGCTCTTTTTCAGTGCATTTTGCTTGTGTAAACCAGTATTTAGCGTCTTTTTTTCTTTGGCAAACATGAATAAACATGCTTGTAATAAGACAGAGTATCAAAAAACACCTTTTTTATCATGTTACCGCATTTTTAACTTCCTTCACTCTTCAGCAATGTTTATTGCTTTAAAAAGCAATGATTAGAACTGTAATAAAACCTAAGCATATGATGAAACTGAATTTATACACTTTCTTTGTGCTGGAGAATTTACAACGAAAATAATAAAAACTATTTATTAGATTTCTTTTTAAAACTATATATAATACTGATTAAAACAATGGAGAAAGCCTCCACTCCTCAACAGTGTTTATTATTTTAAAAAGCAATGATTTTTGTTCTTGAGAATTTACGACAAAAATATTAAACACTATTTATTAGATTGTTTATTTACAAGAATAATTTCATATTTAGAACATTCTAAAAACTAAAACAATTGTAATCATCATTTAAATGCACTACTCAACTTTAGTCATCAACGCAATCTGAGAGGTTCAAAGCAATGTTGGTTTTTCCCTAGGGGAAAGCAGGTTTGAATCCTGCTGGAGAGCATATATTTTTCTCTAAGATTTCTCGAATATTCAGGCCAGTAGAGGAAAGTAAATAAATATACTGTTTAATAAATAAATGGAAAATTTACTAAAATATGAAAAATTGCATTTAGGTAATAAAAATTCTGTCGGATTAATAAATGTAAAATCCATCCCTTTACTTAGAAATTAAAATTAATGCAACGCAATATTTATTATTTACCAGTTTCTAAATAAATAAATATGAAAACAATTTTTTTATTCATAAATTTATAAGCATTTACTAAATAATTAAAATATGTAAACCAACTGAAATCCTTATTATTTACCATTTTATATAGTTCAAATCAATTTGCAATTAGCCAATGTTTGGCCAATCATTCCAATAAATAATATAATAAATAAATAGTGGAAATAAAGAATCTAATAAATAAATAAGGTTTATTATTTTTGTGGTAAATTTTCAAGAACAAAAAAAAAAATGTATAAATTTATTTTCATCATATGTTTAGGTTTTATTTCAATTCTAATCATGTTTTAAAACAATAAACATTACCAAAGATGGAAGGTAGTTAAAAATGTGGTGTCATGGGAAAAAAAAACATTCCTTTTGACACTCAGTCTTATTACAGGTGCATCTTCTATTTCCTTATTAATATTTATTATTTCATAAATAAAAAATAGCTGGATTAAAATTTATTGGACCAAATGCACTAAAATTTATTGGATCTTTCTCCAAAAGGTGCAATAAAAAAAAAGCTGGATTTTTAAATTTATCAAAATCAACTAGATGTTTATCCAAAAGAGTTAAATAAAAAAAACTGGATTCAAATTTATCAAATCAAAATGCACTGAAAATCAACTAGATCTTTCTCCAAAAGAGCTAAATAAAAAAAAAAGCTGGATACAAATTTATTGGACCAAAATGCACTGAAAATCAACTAGATCTTTCTCCAAAAGAGCTAAATAAAAAAAAAAAGCTGGATACAAATTTATTGGACCAAAATGCACTGAAAATCAACTAGATCTTTCTCCAAAAGAGTTAAATAAAAAAAAAGCTAGATTCAAATTTATTGGATCAAAATGCACTGAAAATCAACTAGATCTTTCTCCAAAAGAGTTAAATAAAAAAAAAGCTGGATTCAAATTTATCGGATCAAAATGCACTGAAAATCAACTAGATCTTTCTCCAAAAGGTTAAATAAAAAAAAGCTGGATTCAAATTTATCGGATCAAAATGCACTGAAAATCAACTTTTTCTTTCTCCAAAGTTTTAAATAAAAAAAAAATGCTGGATTCAAATTTATTGGATCAAAATGCAAAAATTAACCAGATCACTTAAAAAAAAAAAGCTTCAAATTTTTATCAAATCACTGAAAATCAATTAAATCTTTCTCCAAAAAAAAAAAAAAAGCTGGATTCAAATTTATCGGATCAAAATGCACTGAAAATCAACTAGATCTTTCTCCAAAAGAGTTAAATAAAAAAAAAGCTAGATTCAAATTTATCTGATCAAAATGCACTGAAAATCAATTAGATCTTTCTCCAAAAGAGTTAAATAAAAAAAAAATGCTGGATTCAAATTTATTGGATCAAAATGTTCTGAAAATCAACTAGATCTTTCTCCAAAAGAGTTAAATAAAAAAAAAGCTGGATTCAAATTTATCGAATTTAACTTGGATCTTTTTTTTCCAAAAGAGTTAAAAAAAAAAAGCTGGATTCAAATTTATTGGATCAAAATGCACTGAAAATTAACTAGATCTTTCTCCAAAAGAGTTAAATAAAAAAAAGCTGGATTCAAATTTATCGGATGAAAATACCCAGAAAAACAACTCAATCTTTCTTCAAAAGAGTTGAATTAATGAAAAAAAAAAATGAGTGGATGCCTATTTACAGTAGCTAAAAGCACAGAAAAGTAGCAACATCTATTTCCAAAAGAGCTCAATTGTTAATTGTTCCCAGGCTTGAATATTAATTTCATTGTTTTACCATTGTTTCATGAGCATTAATCAATACTATAGAACACAAATATTACCGGTTTTCATTTTCTCTAAATGAAAATCCTGCTTTTGTTAATAAAGATTAAATATCGATCTCAAAACCCATATTTATCCTGAGTGACTATTTTGTTTTGACAGCGTTTTAATTTCATTTGATATGAAGTTGGATAAAGCAAATGCCTGCATGGTCATTGTTAATATAGTATTTCAAACACTGGCTATGGATTCGGAAAAATGAGAAAGTCTCGCAAAGAAACACTGGTCATGGGTTTGGAGAAATTAAAAAGTATCGCAAAGCCAAAAAGTAACAAGAAATAGAACCACATCTCATTTCCCTGGTTCTTTTCTTTTTAAACGACGACTTGACTTTGGGGATATTTTTTTCCTCTGATTTCTGGAACATTCTCTTTAGGTGATCCTTTGGATTGCACTGCGTACAAGACTGAAAAATAAAACATCCGAGGCAGGACAATAACCAGTTTCAAATGGAGGACTCTTCAACTTTTTTTTTTTTTTTTTTCCAGAGCAGACAATATTTTTACATAATGAAAAGGAAAAAAAAGAAAAAAAAAAGACAAAAAACAAGTTTCCTGTTAAATTTGTTGTTGTTTTCGATGACAAAATTTTGGACAAGATTAGTATATATATTTTTTTTTTTTTAAATTAATATAAAAAAAAACAAAACTGGACAACTGAGAGATATTTTTTGTAAACTCTGAAAACAACTACATTAAAACAATTTAGATTGACAATTTAAATTCAAAACAAATGGAAACAAACAGAACAAATTCATTTCAATAATTGTGTTAAATATTCTTTCAATATAGCAAGCATTATCAGTTACATAAATATACACAATAATAATAATAATAATAATAATAATAGGTTGCCTCACATAAAATGACTGATTGTATATGAAGTGAAAACTAAAATACAATATTTTCATCTCCGTGTTTTTCTTTTTCTTAATTAAATATTTCTCCATTTCATTCTGTCTTTTTCCAAAGCGTTTGTCACAAAAATATCCTGTCTTTATAAAACACAGCTTTTAGATTTTATAAGATGAAGAACAAATTTATCAACCTGATGTATGTCACTTTTATTGAAGCTTTGTCAGAGAATGAGATGTGGAAAAAAAGAAAAAATAAATTCTGTTATTTTTATTTTTGTGTTGTTTGATTTTCATTGGTCAGTCACGTGCATTTAACTCGTTTAAGAAATGTTAGTATAATCTGTGGAGTTTTGAATTTAAGGATTATATCTTTGGAAGCCAAAGTAAATGCTTCCAGATCTTTTTATTAAAGTGTTCAAAATCTGTTCCCAGTAAAAAAAAAATTAAAAAAAATTAAGAGTCAGCTGAGAACAGGCTAAGGATGCTCTACCATTTTCATATCCTAAGTGCCTCAGTTTCATATCCTAAGTGCCTCAGTTTATTTTTAGGGATTCATGGAAGAAAAAAGGAGATAAATAAATGAATCAGCCGAGATTTTTTTTAAACTCTGGAAACAAACAAATTTTAACAATATGACAAATTCATCTCAAATAGAAACAAACAAACTGAACAATGCAGTTTCAATAATTGCTCTTTCCACTGCATATTATCATCTAAGTAATGGTCATTGGTTGGTTGTTTTTGTTCAGTGGCATATCAACACCTCTATGGGTTATTTAATGCCAAAATCGAAATATTTTGTACACAAATTTATTTTATTTTATTTTTTTTAGAGATAATAGTGGTTTTAGTGATACAAGTTTTACAATTTAACCCATAGCTTGGGGGGAGAAGAGTTGGATTCATACCTTTCCCAACTGGGATTGAAACTAGGCTCTCCAATTAACAATTCTGAGCCATTATCCACCCGTACATCCAAGCTTACAGCACCTGCTATTCTCAAGCGGTCACCCATCTAGGTACTGACCAGATTCAATGTACCTTAACTTTGGTGATCATACAGGAACTGGTGATTCAACATGATGTGGCTGTAAGCTTTATCAACTAAGTATATATACATAATGACCAGGTACTTGTTTCGATTCACACCCGTCTTCTAGGACAGCTAGCCAATCCCTGTTGTAGACACCTGCTCAGGCACATTTGTGCTTGTCCAACACCCCCAGAGCCTACGTGATTTTTTATACTATAACCATACTGAGTAGACCTTAGTTACAGTTTCTGGGAGCAAGTGCATAGTCTAGTGTGATCAACAGCTTTAACAAGAATGCTCAAACCCTCAGTCACGATGACTTTTTTTTCAGACCCTTCCTAACAGTGCTGTATGCTGGAATCGCCTCTGTAAGGCTGATGATGTCTAAAAGTCACCATTCTGATCATGATTAGATTTGAACCCAGAAAGCAAACATTCTAACTGCGTGGCCATGCAATTATTAAGATAATATAGATAATTTGTTTAATATGAAATGGCCGACTACAAAGAGGGAAAATTAAATTGTGATGTGGTTGTTTGATTTTTTTCGGCAGCATATAACCTCTATGGGTTATTCTATACCGAAATCTAAATATTTTGAACACAATTTTATGGCTTTGTGATGCTATTTGTGGCGTAATTGTGACAACGTTTTTTGATTGTCCGTTGTTCACTACACCTGTGATGACATCCAAGATTGAGCGTATTTGCATATACACCCAACTTGCTATGCAAACAGGTTTGTCTTCTTGGCTGTGATCGCTTTCAGCAAATAAAATGAAGACAATTGTATTTCAAGACTCTCTGGTTGGGAAGTAGCAACAATATTATTTCTCACTCAGACGTGGGATTCTTCTTTCAGCTTCGAGAGGTGGGCTGCTATTTTCTTAACTTCACCGGCCTCTGGGCTCAGCGAATCCTCACTACCAGTCCTTCTGTCACTGGCTGCCGGGCAGCTCCAACTCCTCTGGTCATCTACCTACTTCTCTCATGGTTGGACCCACTTTTCTTCCAACTTCCTGCCTCTCTCTGCTTATATGGATAATCCTGAGGTCACACCCACTCCATCCCTTTGTCTTTCTGGAAGATTTGGGTTAACCCCAAAGCCACACGGATAGTCAAATCTTCAAAGGACTACTTTTATGGCTATCTAAAGTCATCGATAAAATTTTGTTTCTCAATTCAAAGGAAGCTGTAGCCATAAATCCCAAAAAATACTGACTGGACTGGAGACAAATTTCCTATGAAACTCAGATAAGTAAATGGACTTAAATGGAAGGAATTTCTCTCCTTATCTTCTCAAGATGTGTGAGAAATCATATTGTTACATCCTTATCTAATTCATTCTTTTCGAAGAATGAAAATGCTTCTTCAATTTGCAGGTGACCCTTGTAAGAGAAAACCAATTTCTACAAGTATTGAAATCATATAAAATAATCCCTTAAAAAAAAAAATAAATCAATATTTTCAAATAGGGATAATATTTTAAGTTGAGCAAGAATTAAGATAAGTTTTTGCTTAAAAATAAAATACAATGTTTAGATTTACTTTTAAATGAAACATAATTTGTTATTATTTTTTTTAACATTTTTTTTTAAATCAAAAACAGATTCAGTTTTTAAAGCAAGAATAAATGAGCATTTCTTTAAAAAAAAAAAAAGAAAAAAAAAAGAAACCCAGAAGGAAGGGAGGCATACAGTTCAGCTATCAACAAGGGAGATAACCCAATAAAAAACAAACAAACCCTTTCTTGATAAATAAATAAAAACCTAACAAAAAAGCTGTCATCACTTTCAAAAGCTTTACGACAATATCCCTCTCCCCACCAAAATTACTTAAATTTATTCAAAGATGGACTGGAGGCAAAATTCCTGTGAAACTCAGATACTAAGTGGACTTAAAAGAAAAGAAATTATCTCCTTGTCTTCTAAAAATGTATGAGAGATCATATTGTTACAGCTTCAACTAAATATATTTTGAATACACTTGTATGCCTTCAACTACAGGTGAAATCTACTGTTGGTATTTTTACTAAAAAAAAATGTATTTTTATACTTTCATAATGTTTTTTTGGGGGAGGGGGGGTCACTATTTACCCATAGCTGGGAGCCTAACAGGTGCTACCACCTAGGTCATAGTGGACCTAGAAACAAAAGCAATTAAACCTCCAACCTCGCGATCAGAGGCTTTACTGCTGAATGTAATATAGTAAAGATTAGATGCTCACAATGTGCATCAGTGTGTATTGAATCAAGATTCAAATGAATCTGGATGATGATTGATTTGTTTTTTATGTATTATCAACCCTTTGTGGGTTATTTAAAGTCGATATTTTGGATTGCAAGAATAATTTTTTCTTTTTTTGCATGTGAACATTGCATTGACAGTTTTTTGGGAGATAACAATGATTTTACCAGATACAAGCCAAACTATTTAACCCATAGCTGGAGGGGAAGAGGTAAAGCATAGACGTGCTGATGATGAGGATGCCAAAGATGCTGACATACAAAAGAATTTTTGTTTGACAAACTGTTGTAATTTTATCTCATCCTCATCGCCATGTTGTAACCTAGGGAAGGTTACTGAATAGAATAATCACATGAAGATTGGTAATGAACGATAATACTTAGGACAAGAACAACACATATATGATTTGCCAGCGGGGTGTAGAAGAAGTAGTCAACTGCTAGGAGTGAGTCAAGTGAATTCCACAATGACTCTCCAACTGCAGAATATCTACCAACCACCCAAGTTCAAATTTAAATATCCGAGCCTGTAGGCTTAGCCAAAAATTTCCTGTAGACACCATATAAAACAGGGTCATGTAGCTGTTCCCCAAGACAAGACATGGCCTTATTTGGGGATCCTCTCTGCCCAGAGGCAGAGAGTGACTAGCACAGTTGAAGACGAATCTCTAACTGCAGACCAACATACAGTATTTACTATTGTATTTATGTGAATGGGAACATACCCATTATCTTCTGTAGGTATGCTACAACACAAACTTAACTTTCATTCAAAAAAAAAAGAAAAAAAAAAGAAATCACTTTTTGTTTTCCCACAGATGTCAATCCTAATGTTGTATGAATCAGCAGAATGCTACCCAATGCTACAGAGACTGGATCGATGATGAAAAATAAAAACGAAGACAAGAGAACAAAGTATACTAAAAGCTCCTTTCTACAAGAAATAAAACTATTTGAAAATTGCAATGGTTTTTTTTTTTATTTTTTAAAATATTTTATGTTTATCATAGACAAATGTTTTTCTTACATATTGTTTGATTTGGTTCTTATATCTTATCAACCCTTTGTGTGTTTATTCAAAGCCAAAACATACTTTGGAATGTAAAAATAAGAATTTTTTTATGTCTTATCAACCATTTTAGGTTATTTAAAAGCCAAAACATATTTTACATTGTAAAAATATTTTTTTTATGCCTTATCAACCCTTTTTAGGTTATTTAAAGCCATATTTTGGATTATAAGAATAATTCTTTGTTTTTTATGTCTTATCAACCCTTTTTAGGTTATTTAAAACCAAAACATTTTGGATTATAAAAACAAATTCTTTTATTTTTTTTTTTTGGTGAGTAAATATGTCATTAACAATTTTTTGAGAATAATTATGACTTTTTCAGATATAAGTTCAACTATTTAATCCATAGTGGGAGAGGTGATTGATTCATACCTTTCCAAAGTATTTGTGCATAAGTGAATCTAATGAATACAACTAGAATTTGAACTCAGCTCTCTGATTTTTAATTCCAAATCACTAATCATTACACCACCCCCACATCCTTTCTTTATTGATTATGAAGAATCAGATTTCTGTTCATGCCTTTGCTATTTTGTTCACTTGAAAACCCATTATAATAGGGTTATATCATCATTAGAACAAGGCCATGTCGCCCATCATAACAAAACCATGGCATTCATTGTTGTTACTCTGATTAACAATTCTGAGCCATTATACATTATACAACCCACACATCTAAGCTTACAGCAGCTGGTATTCCCAAGCAGACACCAATCCAGGTACTGACCAAGCTCAATGTTGCTTAACTTCAATTCACATTCATCTTCTAGAACATCTATCCAATCCCTGTTGCAGATTATGGTCACATAAATTATCCATTGTAACAAGACCATGGTGTCCATTGTAACAAGATCGTGCCACCCATCCTAACAAGGTTGTGTCACCCATTGTAACAAGACCATGGTGTCCATTGTAACAAGATCGTGCCACCCATCCTAACAAGGCTGTGTTACTCATTGTAACAAGACCATGGTACTCATCCTAAGAAGACTATGGTGTCCATTGTAACAAAACCATGGTCTCCATTGTAACAAGACTATGCTACCAATCCTAACAAGGCTGTGTCACTCATTGTAACAAGACCATGGTACTCATCCTAAGAAGACTATGGTGTCCATTGTAACAAAACTGTGCTACCCATCGTAACAAGGCTGTGTCATTCATTGTAACAAGACCATGGTACTCATCCTAAGAAGACTATGGTGTCCATTGTAACGAGATCGTGCCACTCATCCTAATAAGGCCATGTGACTCATTGTTACAAGACCATGGTACTCATCCTAAGAAGACTATGGTGTCCATTGTAACAAAACCATGGTCTCCATTGTAACAAGACTGTGCTACCCATCGTAACAAGGCTGTGTCACTCATTGTAACAAGACCATGGTACTCATCCTAAGAAGACTATGGTGTCCATTGTAACAAGACTATGCCACCCATCCTAACAAGGCTGTGTCACTCATTGTAACAAGATTATGTCACCCATCATAAAACCTTTCAGTGTGATTTTGAACAATCAAGACTAATTTACACTATTTACATTGTTCGGACTGTTGTCCTCATCTTTATTGTCATGTTCATGATGTTTTGGCTGTTGTATGCTCCGGACTTCATCAGGATCTGTTGCTATTTCTGAGATGAGATATTGTAATTATTTACATTATTTACAATATTCAGACTGTTGTCCTCATCTTTATTGTCATATTCACAATGTTTCAACCATTCTACGCTCCAGGCTCCTTTAGGTGATATTCACTGGAATTTCAAAGCGAAACCTTTATTTAGTCCATGGGGGTAGATTGTTCTAGATCCACATGTCATGCCTCTTCTGGATATCTCAGTTTCAGCTATTTGCCTTTAGTAACACATGACCCAGTGGATAATAGCTTTGGTTGAAGTAATCCAAAAAAAACACTTGACCCAAATAGTTGTGAGTTCAATACCTGGCCACAGCAGAGGTGAACAAAAAAAGAAAAACTTAGAGTTGAGTTATTAATTCTTTGAGCTCCAATCACTGCTTTACCAGTGGTATAGAAAAATGATGTAATGCCAAGCCACCAGTTGAATGGTGGGTAAATACTTGTAACTATTTTTATATCTACCATGAAACATTACAATTTGTGAATTTTGACTCAGGAGCTCAGGCAGAAGGGTTAAAATTGTTCAGGAACGCTGGGGTCAAAGGGTTAAATGGAATTAACTGAAACTGAGATATTCCAATGAAATTCTAATGTATATCATCTGAAGAAGGCTGTAGCATACAACAGCCGAAACATTGTGAATATATCAATAAAGATAAAGACAACAGTCTGAACAATATAGTGTAAATAGTTACAGGACCTCATTTCAGAAATATAAACAAATCCAGACTAATTATCAAACAAGTTACCTGCATTAAGATATTGCTGGACAGTATTTCTTGAAATCTTTTCCATTTGATTCTATAAACCAGTGGTTCTCAAATTGTGTGCCTGGACGCACCGGTGCATTCCAGAGAAATATATGTCCAGATATAAGAAGTAAATATATTTACTTTATTATATTGCAGTACCCATCTTGTTCATATTTATGTGAATTAGGTTTTTCTGCTCTCACCACAATTAAGTGCAAAAAGAGAACTCTTCAATGTATTGAGGAGGAAATAAGAGTTTGCCTATCAAATATACGTCCAAACATTAAAGAAATCACTAAGACTCATCAGGCTCATGTTTCAAATAAACACAAGAATGAATAAACTCAAGTTATGTTTCGTTTTATTTTATTTTTTTATTGTATTATTTCTTTTCTGCAATATTTGACTTCATTATAACATATTTTTCTAAAATTTATATATAGTGCGTCTACAATTATTGGTAGGATTTCAAGTGTGCCTCGACTTCAAAGAGAACCACTGCTATAAATCAATGATTCCCAATGTGGATTGCATGTGCCACCAGTGGAGGATGGTAATATTTTGGTGGAGCATGCATAGGAAATAACATTATTCAGCTTACTATACCAACAGAATAACAGGGGGGGCAATTGTTTTTTTAGTGAGTCTGAGTGAGTGTTAATGTTAATGCATGTTAATACATACCATGCATATACAGTATGCATACATAAAAATATTTTGTGTGTATGTACATATGTGTAACTGGCATACAGAATATTTCCCAGCTCTCCACACATCTCAGTCAACAAAAGAGAGGGCGTGATGCACGTTGCTGGAAGAGCCCATGTTTTGTCGGCCAATCAGTGCGTGTGAGCATTCAGTTTGCTTCCTTCACATGAATTGCAGCAAAATTTTGAATATGCAAGAATTTGAATTTTGAATATGTAAGAATTAAATACTCAGGGGGAGGGAGTACTAGAATTTTAGAAATACCAAAAACATGGCCCCAAAATCGGTTGGGAACTAGTGCTATAAACATTTCTGCATAAACATTTATCAACATAAACATTCTGTAAACATTTCTTGATATAAACATTCTGTAAACATTTCTTGATATAAAACATGTCACAGTATAAACATTCTGTAAACATTTCTTGATGTAAACATTTACCAGTATAAACATTCTGTAAACATTTTTTTTATATAAACATTTCCCAGTATAAACATTTATAAAGATTTTTAACATAAACATGTTTCAAATATTCTTTTTAATATAAACATTTCGCAAGTTTTCTAACAAAAATATCCATTAGGTTTAAAATTTTGTTCACTTTTAGAAAGCTGAAAACTTTCAAAAGTTGAAATAATTATGCTTTGATTGTTGAACTTTCATTTTACTTCTTTAATAATAATTTAGGTTCATGATAATGCTTGACCTCATGTTTCATGAATATAAGCTGAGGTACTTAGGATATGAAATTCTCCATTGTTGCCCATCTTCATCATGACAATCATCTGAAGCATTTTGTGTTTTTCATCCAAGGCAAGTGCTTTAACACTCAGAAGTTATTCATATATTTTCGTAAAAGAGGTGAATTTTATAAAGACTGTGTTTTCGTGTCAGAGTAGGAAAGCATCCTAGAATTAAATGTAAACAAATCTGATTAAATGATACGACATTAGGATTAAAAGTGAAGAGTTTGATTTTTTCTATATATAGATGTATGATCATATAAATGTGCTTTTTTATATGATGGATGCTTTAAAACTTTCTGTGACATGGGGGTCTGGAATAAACATGACAGTTGCTATCTAAGATAAAAATGCCTCATTTTTAGAGTGATTTATGGGAGATCTGTCTAAAATAAATTACAATCTAACAATTACAATCTAAAATAAAAGTCCCATTTTTTTTTAAGGGTGATTTTTGGAATATGGTGGTCTGAAATAAACATAGTTTGCTATCTAAGAAAAAAAAGAAAGTCTCCCATTTTTTTTTTTTTAGAGTTTTCTGGGATAGGGGGTCTGGAATATACTTGTTGATTGCCATAAAAAATTAATGGTTTTTTTGAGTTTTTTTTTTCCATTTAAAAAAAAAAAAAAGAGATTTCTGGAATATAGGGGTCTGGAATAATCATGAATTACTATCTAAAAAAAGTGTTTCCTTTTTTTTTTTTTTTCTAATTATTGCTTTCTGGGATATGGGGTCTGGAATAAACATATGAATTACTATCTAAAAAAGTGTTTCATTTTTTTTTTTTATTTTAGAGTGATTTCTGGGATATGGGGTCTGGAATAAACATGTTGAGTGCCATCTGCATTAAAAGCTTCAAGAACCAAACTGACTGTTTTGGAATTTTTTGCTTCTAAAAGTAAAAATGAGATTTCTTTTTAAAGACAGATCCGTTCTATTAGGGAATTGTTCCAGAAAGAAATGGAAAATATTGTGATTAAAGGAGAGAATTCTTTTTTTTTTCTTGTTCTTTCTTTCAAGAAGAGAAATAATCACATCTTCAGACTATTGTTGACATCTTTTTCATATCTGTGATTATAGACACGTTTCGACCGTATACCCTCTGGCTATCTTCAGGTATCCATTTTTTTTTTTTTTGGCTGAGAGAGTATGAACTGATCCTTGTGAAGAATATATCAACAGATAGTAAAAGATCAAACTTGGTTTAGTATTTTATTTTCTGTTCAGAATCAGTTATTTCATGTGAAATAACCCCAATATGGCATAACAACAATAATAGTAATAATAATAATAATAACAACAATAACAAAAGAAATAGTAGCAGTAGTAATGACAAAAGTAGTTGAAGTCTCCATAACAAAAACAGACAAGGTAATAATGATACTACTATTACTACTACTACTACAACTACAATACAGTCTCTGCCCTTCCTTCTCTTTATTTAAATAATAATAATACTAATAACTTAAAGAAATGCTGAAAATGTGTTTTATAGTTGATGCTTTGTATTGTTGGGAATTTAACATTGACAAATCCAGTAGTTAAGAAATTTTAACTCTAAGAAGCGGCAACTTGTATAGCAAGCTGTTGACATGATATTCAAAAACTTTTCAACACGCAAACATTAAAAAAAGAAAAAAGAAAGAAAAAGTAACGTAAAATAAATGAACAGAATTAGAAAAAAAATTAGAAAAAAAAATGTAGCGAAATTAAAATTGGGTTTTAAAAAATTGAAATTAGAGATAAAAGAAATTTTTTGTTTTCTCTGCCACAAAATACTTCGATGTGAGATTTCTCAAGAAATGGCAGGTATCACTAACAAGAAAGATGTAATGCCCTGGGCTGGGGGAAGAGTTTACATGTAGGAATGTTCTCGGTATTTTCTATCCAAAGTAAAAAGTTTGCAACTCTTTCCTACGTCATCAGAAGAGCCCACTACGTAAAAAAGGAGAATTGCCCATTTCTACATAGTAGATTCTCATGGTGGCATAATAGAAATGTCATGCTTAAACTAAAAATATTGTGTTAAAGGAACTCTTAAATAAACTTTCTGAGATATAATAATAATAATAATAATAATAATCATTCTGTTATAGACAAAAAAAAACACAAAACAAAACAAGAGAATACCTCCTCATCAATGTGGCTGTTCCTGATGGCCATAATATGAAAGTCAAAGAAATTGAAATGCTTAAAAAAGTAGACTAACATTCAGATTGAGGTTGCCAGAATGTGAGATGTTCAGGCCACTATTGTTGCAGTTATCATTGGGGTGTTGGGGTCTATATCATCAAACTTAAGGACCTACATAAAAGAAAATCGGAGTAAACTCTAGTATCTGAACGCTTCAGAAGTCTTCATTGCCTGGCACTGCAAATATTCTGCAAAAAGTGCCATCTGTTTGAGATTATACAACTTAATGGAGAATGCTCACAATGCAAGATCTCTGATTGAAAACAATAAAACATACAGAAAAAGAGAAGATAACAACAAAATATTTCTTTAACAAGTAATGATACCAGACTGCTGATATCTTATTTGGTGTTCTTTTTCACTTTTAATGAATTTAAAAAGCTGAATTCTTTCTTTATGATAATCACTTCTCAATGGGAAGTCATAGTCAAGGAAGATAAATCTGATTAATTTATTTATTTACTACAGCTCATCAATCCTTTGCATGTTATTTAAAGCCGGAAAATATTTTTAGATTGCAAGAATTTAAAAAAAAAATAATAATGATTTAGTGATACAAGTCTTACACAATTAACCCATAGCTGGGGGCAGAAGAGGTGGATTCATACCTTCCCAAAGGTATTTATGTGTAAGTGAATATAATGAACCCAACTGGAATTGGAACTTGGTTCTTTGATTTGCCAAGCCATTATCCATTCACTCACACACCCAAACTTACAGCACCTGGTATTCCCAAGTGGTCACCCTTTTAGGTACTGACCAGACTTGATGTTCACTGATTTTACAGAAACCAATGTTTCAATGTGATATGGTTGTAAGCCTGAGATAAATCTGAATTTTTACATTGTACTGTTTGACATTAAATCGAACTGTAGGGATGCTGAGGGTGATTATGTCTGTTTGGTTGAAAAGAAATCAGGCGGGTCACACGATAGCTGGTGAGTGATTTCAGTTAAGAGTGGTGAAAGTCAGTTGCTGTTTATCACATCTGGAAGCTAGATGTGTCTGTCCACACCAGTTGCTATGTAGGCTGAAAAAAAGACATGTGACAAGCCCACAGTCATAGTGAATAGAGGACCCCACATAGTCTCATCTGGCATATAAAGGACACCACTGAGCTGCCCTTTTACCCCTTGTTTGGAAATATTACAAGTAAGACCCTCTTTCTTTTTGTCCCTTTCACATAGCTTGTTGCATACATATGTTACAGTTTCTCTGTGTGGGAAAAATTAGTAATAAGTATATATATATATATATATATATATATATATATATATATATATATATATAATATTAGAATATTTTTTATATATTTAAAAGCATTTTACTCACTACAAAGATGCAACTTTGTTTCATTTTGCATTTAAAATTGCACTTGACTGTTGAGAACCAAAATGGTTATGAACAATTCTTTTTTTTAAAAGCCGCATGTGAAATGTCACTCTCTTTTTGCATTTGAAAATGAAAAAAAAAAAAAAAAAAATACATAAAGGCAAAAAATGTGACGTGGTGAAACAATTGTTGGTTGTTGATAGCAGTTTGGGGAAGGATGGTTGAAATTTTAAAGTAATGGCTAGATCTGAAAAATTTCTTTTTTTTATCAACGGTCAAGGGATTAAAAACACATTTTTTTCTTACAAACAGAATTGTTTCATAAAAATTTTGGTTCTCACCAGTTGAAATTTTCTTTTAAATGCACTGAAACAAAGTTGCATCTTTGATAGTGAGTAAAATGTTTTATCTTTAAAAATGTCTGTATTTATATTTTCACCTTTGGTTTCCCTTATATAAGAGCCTCTTGTTTTTTTCCAATGGGCAAATACATCCAGCCTCTCCCTTTTTCAAACTTGGGCCCTATAACATCATTATGTTTAATTTATTTTTGTTGTTATTTAATTTGAATACTGTTCAACAATCCTCCAATCTCATATTTATAGTACATATGTATTTTTTATCCTTTTAATTTAACATCATGAGGTGTGTTTTCTGTAAAGTCCTCTTGAGAGGATGTGGTATTTAAGGATTGATTGGTGATGGATGATCTTTTTATATGAATATATAAATATATAATGATGAATAGGTAATTTGAGTTGGATTATATAGGTATATGATAGTTTTCACCAGTCTCACCCCTTCAATTTTTAATAAAATCAAATCACCATATTGATATATATTTTTAATCCTATCTAAGACTTTTCCATTCTTAAGCCATTATCAAAGATGATAATTATTTCAATATATTAAACAATACACAGACAAAACAATTATGATAGTCTGTTTTATGTTGCATATAGATTTATAGTTGGATGACAAACTTAATTTTTTGAATGGCTTATTGTTAAAGCTTAATAGGATTAAAAAAATATGTATCAATATGGTGATTTTCTTTCATCTTTCAATGATAATGTTATTAAGCTTATCAGACAATATGAAAGGAATTTACTTAAAATAAATAGACAAAACTTGTCTATATTATTTAATGAAACATGCATCAATAATATATATATATATATATATATATATACACACAATATTTATACATATTCTATATGAAAAACTTTCATGTTTCTGAACTAAATGGTTCTTTCATCAATGATTTAGATAATTATGATGAAAATTATTTTAAAAAATCTACAAAACAAATTTTATGCATTCTAAAATTAAAAAAGGAATTGAACATATTTAAAATTAAAAATATCCTATATATATGTCATGGATTATATTTATCAAAAGCATTTCCTAAATAGCTAAAAGGAAAATGAAAAATTGAAAATAAATGGTTAAAATAATGTCTAAAATGACTAAGAATATGAAAATTCTTAATCAGTCTGAAGAAATATTGTTAATTGAAATATTTATATATATATATATTATTATTTTTTAAAAAAATATTAAATTATAACATAAGAGTTCTCATGTTTTCAAAAAAATTTTTATGGATATACATTCAATGTAATGAAAAAAGTTCTGTCGAGAGTCAAATTTTTCAGAAGAAGAAGGAACAAAGAGGTGGTAGATTTTAATTCAATTTTAATTTTTTATAATTAAATTGAAATTTTAGTTTGTTTTGTTTATAAACTTTTATGTGTTATGGAAAATTTAAAAAATAATTTTGCATTTAAAAAATGTACTTATAGTAAAAAGTAACTGTTTTTTTTTTTTTTTTTAAAAAATAAAATACTAAAGAACTTTTATTATTAAATTTAAATTTTCTTTATTGTTTCCTATATTTTAACATATATATATATATATCATTTTGAATATTTAATTCTCTCCTTTCAATTTAATTTGAAATTCATTTAAATTAAAATTTATTTATAAATAAATAAAATTAAAGAAACAGTTGACTTTTCAATTTCTTTTTTTATATTTAAATTCACCTTTAAAAATCATTAATTTCAATTGAAACACACGATTTATATTTTAGCCAACCTTTTCATGTCTTTTTATATATATATATATATTTATATTTATATATATATATATATATATATATTTTTTGATATATATATATATATATTTATAATATATATACAAATATACATATTTATATATAATATATATATATATATTTTATATATATATTTTACATCCCATATTATATTTATAATTTCATTTATATATATATATATTATATATAGGTCTGTATAATATATATATATACATATGTCAAATAAATATGGATAAATATATATATATACATATATTTCTATATTTACAGGTATTCTATAGATTGTAACCATATATATATTTTTTACACACATATATATAACATATATATATATATATATACATAATACACATATATTTTTATAATATATATATAAAATTTTAAATAATTTATATATGGATACATACATATTATACTATTATGTGGGCATACAGTTTTGTACAATATATTAAATTTATTATTATACATGTATTCAACATACACAATATAAGTGCAATTGGATATATATATTGGGATAGCAATACATATTAATATATTTAAAATTCTTATTAATATATATATATGAATTTATATAACTATATATATATATTTAATATATCAATTCATATATAGAACATATATAATTTAAATACATTATAAATATATTTAAAAAAAATATATATATATATATATATTTTAAATTTACATTTATTTCCCCCTTATATATGTAAAATTTTCATTAAATAATATATATTTCCACATATATATAAATTCATGTGCTATATATGTTTATAAAAATTTTTTTTATATATATATTATATAATGCATATATTTTCATTTTTTTATTAAATTACAAATTTCAAATTTATAAATATGTTATAATATTTCTTTTTTTCTTTTACAGAACAAATTTTAAATTTATATATAAAGATATAGGATTTTCTGGGATATAAATATAGTATAAATGGAAGATATTTGACACAATGTAATTTATATATGAAAAATCTGTACATAATATTCAAATAAGAATATATATCATATATGAAATGCCACAAATATACAAAAATGTATTCATTGGATATACACATAAAATTTAATATATTTATATATATACATGTATACAAACATATATTTAATATTATAATGTGATACATATTTTCAATATATATACATTGAAATATTGCACATTTATATTTATTTGTATTTCCACATTTTATATAAACAAGGATAGAGAATATATTTCATTTTCATATATATATCTATTCTTTAAATTCATTTTATTTTTTTGGAAAATATATTTTATAATGCACATGAATGAAGAAAAATAAATATATAAACAAGATTATTTTTTTACATATATTTATTTATTTTACTTTTATTTTTTATTTTTATATATAATTTATATATTGGATTACATACATTTATATTTGGAAATTATATTATAAAAAAACAATATATTTTTATATATACATTTTTACATAAATTAATTTATATTTAAATTTTATATAATATTTATTTATATATGATCCAATTTTATTATATATTTAATATATACATATATATATATATATATATTTATATATAGAACATAAATACAAATATATATTTTATATATATATACATTCATAATATATATATTTTTATAGCATATATAAATAATATATATATTAGGATATAGAAATCATTTACATATATATATATATAAATATTTATATGGAAAATATTTTATATAAATTTATATATATAAACCATTATATATATAAATATATAAAAATACATTTATATATATATATTTATATATATACAAAAATATATATATATTTATCTTTTTATAAATACATAATTTATATATTTTTCTATATATCTGTTTTTCATATATATATATATATTTTCTATTACATACATTTATATATATTTATATACATACATACATATATATATATTTATATATTTAATTCATATATATATATTTATAATATTATATAATATATATATTTATATATTTAATATATAAATATATTACATATTTATTTCATTTTACATTCATATATATATTTATATATTTATACATTCATAATTTATATATTTTATATACATTGGAACATATATATATATTTATATATATATATATTTATATATATATATATATATATATAATATAAAATACATGATAAATATTTTTTTATATATGTCTATTTATATAAATTTATTTTGACATACATGTATTTGAATTATATATATTATATACAACATATATATATTATATTTAAATTTGTATTGATATATACATATTAAATATATATATATATATATTTATATACATATATATATATATATATATATATATATTGGGATACATTATATATATATTTATATACATACATACATATATATATATATATTTAGTTTTTTATTTATAACCTCATATATATATTTATATACATACATACATATATATATATATGTTTATATACAAACATACATATATATATATATATTTATATACATAAATATATATATATATATATATGGATATTTATATATATATTTATTATTTTAAGATATATATATTTATATTGTATATATCCTGGACAATATATATATTTATATATAACACAAACATATGATATATATTTATTTTTATATAAAGTATATATTATTATATTAAATAGTCCTTTAAATATATATTTAATTTAAGTTATACATACATTTTATATATATATATTTATATATATACATTAATAACATATATTTATATTGACATTTTATATATCTAACCTATCAAAATAAAATACATAAATATTATATATTTTTTATATAACACAAATAATATATATAATAAAAAAAATTACATCAAAAACATATATATTTGATACTTAATATATATATTTTATATATTCATGAGCATATATGTATATATATATATATATATATACATATTATATCAATATATATTTTTCATTTAATTTAAATACAGTTTTTTATATTTGGAATATAAACATACATACATATATATATATTTATATATATATATATTATTTATATATTTTTTATTTGTATTATATATAAATATTTAGCTTAATATTGGAAAACATGACATATTATATATTTATATTATATACATTCATTCATATATATATCTTTTCATATACATACATATTTATATATAAAATTTGACAAGATACATATATATATATTCATATTTATATATATTTATATTATATATTTATAAATATTGTTTACATTTATATATATTTTATATAAATTTATGGGTACATATATTTATATATTTTTATTTCATTATACATTCATACATATATTTATATTTATATAAAATACATATTAGTATATATTTTTATAAATTTAGCATACATACATATTGTATATATATAAATTTATATATACATACATACATATATATATTTATATATATTATATAATATATATATATTTATATTTATACATTTCATATTTATATATATATATAAATATATATATATTAATAATATATATATATTTATATTGATACATTACATACATATATATATTTTTCCACATACATACAAAATTTTTATATTTACCTAACAATATATATATAATTAATATTTTTGGCCACATATTTATTTATTTATATATTTATACATTTCATATATATATTTTATATATAAACATATATATATATATATATTTATATATATAAATATTATATATATATTTAAGTATTTATACTATATATATATATATATATATATATACAAATATATATATATATATATATATAATATATATATATATATATATAATAACATACATATATTTATATATTTATACATATATATATTATATATATATATATATTTATTTTATATATATACATATATATATATATATATATATATATACATAAATATACATTTCTTTCTATATATACATATATATATATATTTACATATATATACATACATATATATATATATATATATATATATATATATATATACATATGTATACACACACACAGACAGACAGTGTTTTGTATGTGTAATAAATTCCTAACTTTACCAGAAGAGAAACAATATAGAAATTATTTTTCTCATGACATAGGAATGATAATTATTTAACAGTGAATAGAATTTCGTTTCATTTTAATATTCAGCAGATATTGAACATCAACAAGAAAATGCAGAGCAATATAAAGTTTTTGATATTTTACAAGTATAATGCAATTGCAAACATTGCTATCGTTTTTGACAGCACAGATAAACTTGTATTATATTAGGTGTGTGCAAAAGTACCCAGCACCTTTCCAATTTTTAAAATAAAGACTGAATACACATCAGCAAACAAGAAATTTTGAAAATTTTTATACACCTCTTTATAGATTATATACTCTAATTTCTCGAAAATAATACGCATTTTTTTACTGTAAATTACAGGTGATAGTAGGTGTACGTATTACATATAGGTTTAAACAAAAATATTTTTTCGTTATTGATTTATAATAATAAATACATACTTGTTGTTCTAAAATAAGAAAGATATTATCCCAATTTTCATTTTAAATCCAACAATAATAATTGTAACATTTTTTTGTCAATAAATTTGTTTATCAGTAACCACATTTTTTATTTGGTGAAAAAATAAAATATATATAAAAAAGGCCAATTTCAAAGAATTTATAGAACATCCACTTGATCGTCTTTCTTTCACAAATTCAACTAAACTTTGTTCCATATCTGGATAGTGAGCTTTTCTTCCTCTACCCCTTTGGCACTTGATTTACACCTTTTTTAATTAATTTTATTCTCCATAAACGTATGTTAGCCTCATTCAACTCATATTATGCAGCTCCGTTTCTTATTCTTTCTGTTAATTTTATTACTTTTTGTTTAAAATTTGCACTATGACTCGCACATTTTCACAACATCTTGGCGGTAAAATAAAATGTTATATTTATCAGGAAAACCGCATGGTAATTTTCAACATTATTTTAGCTGCTTAGTTTTGATTTTATTGTTAATGCCAAGGTCAACAAACTGTCTTTGTAATTATTTTTTCGTTTTTTTTGACAAAATTTATCGATGTCTATTTTACATAGGGGTAGATATATTTCTTAATTTTTGGATCATTTGTTGGTGTGCGTATTATTTTCGAGAAATTGATCATGTATGGCATTTAACCTTTAGAATTCTGTTGGTAACTATTTTTGCCAAGCAAAATGTTAGTCCTGCCATTGCAATATGAATTTCTTGGTTGTGTAGTCATATCCTTCTATGGCAACACCTAAAACAATCTTGACTGAAACTGAGAGTCAGGCTACTTCAATTTCAAATATATATAGAACTAATATGTAACACACTAAATTTTGAGGGGATTCCATTCATATACAGTAAAAGGGGAAGCAATATTTATAAATGATACAGAGTGATAAATGCTAAACTTTTACCTGACTTGTTGTAGTTTAGTTTTTTTTTTTTTTTTTAGATATTAATATTTTATCATAGGTAGGTAGGTAACAGTCGGAAGAACAAGAAGAGATATTGGAAATTTTTTCGGAATTAATTTTTTCCCCAATATATGGCAATGTGGCCATAAATTATAAAATAAATATAAATCATATTTACAATACGTAATAAAGCTTCTTTATTTGCCACAAAGCATCTAATCGTTAGAAAATAATGTATATATATAAAATAATGTATACATGTAATATAGTAACAACTCTAAGTAGACACTTATGAAGCTTTATTTGACTAATTCAGCTTTAGCACTGAAAACGTTTATTTTATTATAGTGGATGTTTTTTAATCATTTCACCCCAAGCAAGGCGGGAATGCCACTAGTACTCAGGGGTTTACAGGGTTGAAAGAGAGAAAAGACTGAGTATAAGGAAGATTGAAGAAAGGACAAGAGATGAAAGGATTCTAGAAGATAGAAGATGGTGATCGATGTTGCATTTAAATTTTGTTAATCATTTCACCCCAAGCAAGGTGGGAATGCCACTAGTATTGCAGGGGTTTACGGGAAAAAGTGAGAGAAAAGACTGAGTATAGGGAGGATTGAGGAAAGGAGAAAAGATGAATGGGATTCAAGAAGATAGAAGATGAAGATTGATGTTGTATTTAAATTTTGTTAATCATTTCACCCCAAGCAAGATGGGAATGCCACTAGTACGCAGGGGTTTACAGGGAGTGAAAGTGAGAGAAAAGACTGAGTAATGGGAGGGAGGAAAGAATACAAGATGAATGGAATTCAAGATGACAGAAAATGGCAACAATATCATTTGGAAAAAACTTCAAAGAATATTATGCACACAAGAAAGTAACCATAAATGTTAATTGCTGACATGGCTTCTGAGGTTAGGAAAACAAAAATGGCAGCTATTTTATCAAAAAATATTAGCACTAAAAACTTTCATTGGTATAACATATTCTTTTATAAAATGTAACCAGACAAAAAATAAATTTATTTATTCAACTACAATATTCATAATGTTTGCAGAATTTGTTTTGTCCCCAATATATAGTGACGTGTCCATGATCTATATAAATGGCAAATTCTGTCTGTCCGTCTGTGTCTGAAACCACTCAGGCCACACTTGCTCTACATGAACATATTATACCTTTGCGGAATCAAGATGATCCCTGGATTGAAAATCTGCTCTTCATCTGATGCTTGAACATCCATCATGGGATTTGTATTCTAATGAGGAGGGGAACAGTTAAAAATTCAAATTTTAAAATAACTGAAAAAAATTAGTCATTTTAATGATTTTAAATTAACACAAAAACTTTGTGAATTTAAAATGTTTTGTTTTTAATTCAGTTTAAAATATCTCCAAGACTTTGTGAATTGAGGAAATAAATTTTAATTCTTCAAAATGCCAAGGAATCAGAGTTAAAGTGAATGGTTTCAGATGACGTTAGGTTTTGAAGTTTGAGTTTGTGATTTGAAGAACTCAACTTTTCTTTTGGAAAATTGGAATTTTTTTAAATCGTTTTCTTTGACTGAATTGAACTTATAGCCTGAACCAGAGTTAAAGTGAGAGGTTTCGTGACATGAAGTTTTGCAGATTTTGTCATTTGAAGAACCCCTTTTTGTCCTTTTTGAAAGATTTCATTCCAAATTGTTTTTGGCCTGAATTTAAATTAAACTGAAAAAAAAAAATCCATGAAAATTTAGGAATTCTATATTATATCTTCCAAATTAAAAACATTGCTTTTTTTCTAAAATGGACCAAAGGTTTTTGCTAGTTCTGGGCCAGAGGTCACCTTAGTTCTGGGCCAGAGGTCACCCTAGTTCTGGGCCAGAGGTCACCTTAGTTCTGGACCAGAAGTCTCCTTTGTTCTGGGCCAGAAATCAAAATTCAGTTCTGGATAGAGGTCACAAGTTCTGGACCAATTCACTCTAGTTCTGGGCCAACCTTGCTCCTGGGCCAGAGGTCACCTTAGTTCTGGACCAGAAGTCTCCTTTGTTCTGAGCCATAGGTTCAATTAATTTTCACCACTGAATATGCATAAAAGTCAGCACAAATGAAAGCTTTTTTCTTTTATAGTTATAAAATAAATGTAAATCATATTTATACCACATAATAATGCTTCTTTATTTCCCATGAAGCATCTAATTGTTAGAAAATAGTGTATATTATGTAGATATTATGTAAGAATATTATGTACACAAGAAAGTAGCCATTCCCAGGTGTTGGCAACATGGCTTCTGATGTTAAGAAAAAAAAATTTGACAGCTATTTTATCAAAAAATATTAGCACTAAAAATTTTCATTGATACTTAACATTCTTTTATAAAATATTTTTAAAAATAAAAATAGTGGTCACCACCCACATGAACCTATACTGTTTTGGGGTTGGCAGTAGACATGTTAAATAGTTCTTTGAATTTTTTCCTGTAGTTTGAATTATATTTTTATAATATTTTAAAAAGTTTTATTTTCACAAGGATTTCTTTTTCGTTTTATGCTAGTGTTCTAACCAGAGTTTGTTATCTATTTTGTTTTGACCCGTAACGTTTCTTTTCTTAGAGAAGTGAAACTTCTTTGACACACACATTTTTTTTTAAACATTACAAATTTGATCAAAGGTTTTGAAAAAATTCATTAGATATAACTGCTGTCAGGGTATTAAAAAAATCTTTTTATAGATATATTTTTCACATTCCACTTATAACTTGTAAAATATTTTAAAATACTTTATTTTTATACAAACTTATAAAGTATAAAATATGTTAATATCCTTTACAAAATTTAATTTAAATTTATCTATTTTAAAAAAATTATAGCTTTATTTTATTGGCTAACAAATTTTCAACATTTTAAGTTTATATTTAAAAAATTCTTTTTATTTAATTTATATAAGGAAAAAAAATCAATAATTTTAATTAGTGTGAATATAAGTTTAATTAAGTGTATAATCACAAAAACATTTTTTTTTGTTTTTTCTCAGGTCCAACAAAAATAGGGTACGGCAGAAATACATCCCACATTTTAAATTGTCACCTGCATGGTGTTAGGGAACTTAGGCATGTGGCAATAGTGTCTTCATCTAGCTAATGTCGGATCATTTTTTGTCAGATACCATCAGTTAGGATCATGGCTTGGACTGATGCACACTGTGTGTTTGGTGTTGAAACGTTTTTTAACACTAGCAAATCTGTAATTGTAACACAAGGAGCTTTTTTGTGCTCGTTTCATGTTACACCAGAATGATGCTGTTCTGGATAGAAAAACGATACTGCTATGGGCTGAAAATTTCAGAGCCACAGGTCAGCACTTAAACGCCACCTCAAAGCGCTTGAACTCCAGAAAATGTCCAGGCTTTAGAAATCATCTACAAAAGTTTATGGCAAACAGAGGCTATCATTTGAAGGATGATATTTTTAAAACAAAATAAATAAAAACTGTAGCCCTGTGTTTTCCTAACAGTTTTTTTTCATTTTTTTTTTTTTAAATAGCAGTTACCTTGGCTGCTTTGTCAAGCTTTAAAATGTGGGAGGTATTTCTGCCACACACTGTATTAACATCTTTAAAGTCAAGGACTCATATCAGAAAAAAAATTTTAGGTATAAATTTTATATTTGTTAATTCTTTTATACTTGTTAATTATTAATGTTTACATAAAACGGATTTATGTATTTGTTGCTCTGGGATGTGTAGGTAATATAATGAATATTGGTTGAGAAAGTGAAATCAGGGAGCCAAGTTCAAATTCTAGACATTTCTTCTTTATTCTTTAAAAAAACAAAAAAACATTATTTTTATTGATTCATATAAAATTTCACCAAAAGTTTCGGTTTTAAGGTAGAGGGTTAACCACCACTTTTTATCCCCAGCTATGGGTTAAATAACAGAATAAACTGAGCTCTCTAGTCTTTGGTGCCATCCAAGCAGGAGAACAAACTAATGAATTCAAAACCATGGAAGAAATTGGCAACAGGAAAAATTTCAAAATCTTTCCCAAGAATACATGGAAATTCACAGACAGAAGCTGTGGAGAGTCATGATCACCTACATCCTGAAGGAACATGGCAAAATAATTGATTACATTATGGTTTTAAAAATAAATATTTTAAAAGCATATATATATATATATATATATATATATAATTATAGATAACTAGACTTGTTTCGAAAAACCCTCGAATATTTGATTTAATTCTAATAATCAAATCAATCTCGAGGAAAAAAAAGGTTTTAAAAAAAAAGAGCTACAAACATGAACTTCTGTCAACAAAAATCATCGTCAAGATGCAGGTCTGAAGCCCAAAGAAAAAAACCTCCAAATTCATTATGTAAACTTAATTCCTTGATAAATCCGGAAGGTGAAACCTAGATAGGTTTGTCTTTACTTAGGTGAATCTATATATATATATATATATATATATATATATATATATATATATATAGAATATATTGAGATAATATTTATAAATATATTGAAACACTAATACCCTTCAGGAAGGCATAAATTCATTTTCTCTGCCCCATATGGATAGGTTAAATAACAGGGCAGATGAAATTCTAGCTTTGAATGGCAGCCAGTCTAAAATTTGAAGAATTTTTTTTGAATTCAAAACTAGATAAAGCAATTAATTTTTCGCAGACCACTATATTTCCTAAGACATGACAATTTACAGATAATAAAGAAAAGGAAGCTGTGGAGAATCATGGTCCCTACATACTGAAGGCAGATGGAATTAAAAAAGAATTTGTTACTCATCTAAAATAAGTAGATACCAAAAATATTACAAATTATAGTAATGATCAGAGAATTTTTTTTAATAAATGAACGAATGAGGTATACCATCAGTTCAATGAAAATTCCACAATCCTTTCCTTAGCTGCACTGTATGTGCTTTGCAGTGAACTTATATGATTCTGTTTTTGTATTCAGGTTGTCCTTCTCCCAGACTGTCTTAAAAACCAAGGGTATTCAAATCTACTATTTAACCCATTTTTGGGGAGAATTGCTAGATTTTATTTCTGTAAGTATTTAAAATCCATCAGTTTGAATTAAAATCAGCTGCCTCTCTGTCTTTATATATGATGGACTCTTCTGTTGGTCTCGATGCACAGTAAAGGTTCAACAGTATGTTTACACTTGATGCCCAACTTATATACAAAACGTTTTATGTATGGAGGTGCTGACAAAAAGATTGTCCTCTTGGGATGTAAGGATCATCGACTAGATCAGTCAGTTACGTGCCATGCGTGAAACACGCTTAGGTGATCATGTATCTTTTGATACAGAACTGATGAGGCAGATCTTTTCCCATAGGAGGTTGCCATTTTTTTCTACAGTAGACTAGTTGCCATCCAAGGTTATAGAACCTGGTCTGTCCTGTTATATACCCATAGTTGGTGGGAGAAGTAGAGGATTCATACCTTTCCCAAGGTTATTAGCACGTAAATGAATGTAATGGATTCGACTGGAATTTGAACTTGGCTCTCCAATTTCTCAATCCATGCCGCTATCCATTACTCCACCATGCCTCCTAAGGCAGGAATAGATATGGTTTTAAATTTAGAGTTGTCCTTCTAGACTGGTTGCCAGCTAAGGCTACAGAGCCCAGTCTGTCCTCCTATTTAACCCATAGTTCTGAATTCAGAGTTGTCCTTCTCAGAGGCTGGTTGCCAGCCAAGACTACAGAGCCAATACTGCCCTACTATTTGACCTATACTTAGAGGTTCTGAATTCAGAACTGTCTTTCTCATAGACCGGTTACCAGCTGAGGCTACAAAACCCAGACTGCTTTACTATTTGAACCATAGCCAGAGATTCTGAATTCAGAGTTGTCCTTCTCATAGACTGGTTGCCAGCCAAGGTTATAGGACTCGGTCTATCCTGCTATTTTACCCATAAAGAGTGAGTGGGGGAAGACATGGCTTTATACCTTTCCCAAGAGTATTAACATGTAAATGAATCTAATGAACCTGACTGGAATTCAAACTCAGCTCTCTGGTTCCTCAATCCAAGCCGCTATCCATTATGCCACCATACCTCCATTAAAAAAAAAAATCTTAATATGTATTAAAATACTGTATATATATATCCATGTATAAAAGCAACCTTTAGAGAAGATGAAAAAGCAAATATAAGCAAATTTTGATGTATTTATCCCATACCTATAGTAAAAGATGACTTCTTATTTAAAGATTATATAAAGATGAGCTTTATTGGAAGTGCTCTTACTTACTTAGAAATTTTGTTTAAACAAAATAATAAAACTGATTCTATATAAATTTTTTTCTATACATGTCCCCTAAAAGGGAAACCATTTTTGTTTTTATTTCATCACAAATCTCTTTAACAATAATTGATTCTTCTTCTTCATCCTCTTCTTTTCTTATATCTAAACAGTTACAAACAGCCTGGTGTTAATGGCCATTTACTTATACTTTTGATGATCACAAAATACCATTAATATATAGGACAATTTGTGAAATAATAGTACATTCTATTGCTGTAAATCACAATCAACCACAATGTTTACATTTTTCTCAGTTGAGCTTTGCATGGATACAAGTTGATTTCATTGATATGGAATTATTCTTGGAATTGGCAAATTATTATAAAGTTATTATAGTAAAATCTAAGCTAGAAATGGTTTATTACTTTTATTATAGAATTTATTTGATAATCTGAATCTTTTTCATGTACATTATTGGTTATTGCAGCAAGGCCGAGGTTAGCTTACTTATAAACATCACTCAGAATTTAAGATTTCTTTTTTAAAATTGTAGGGGGAGATGACCCCCCTCCCCTAATTTTTAAGGGGGGATTCTCAGGATTTAAAGGTCGTCTTATACACGGAAGCATTCATGGTAATTCAAATATCTTTGTTGAAGTTTTAATTTTAGATTTACTTGAAAAAATAAGTTAATATTATTCATAAAAATAAAAATTACTTTTATGCTCATATTAAGCAAATTTTGATATTCCTCCGTTACCAAAATAAGATCCACCTCAAACTAGAAGGTTACAGAAATAAGAGGCACAGTTTAAATCCAGCAAATATGTTGGGGAAGATAAGCAATTCATCTTTTTGATATTGAACAGGTTAAGATTTTAGTGATCATGGAATTATCCTCTTGGGAATTGGTTCCATAAAGCAGTGGTTTTGAGACAAATCTCTTTTGAGTTTAACTTCTCTCAAATACAATACAAAGGGATGATTTTGGTCCATACAATGTGCTGGGCAATGGTTTAGCTGTGATGGTTAAAAATGGTGGAACCAAAATGTAGTTTGTCTGAAGACTTTTACATTGAAATGGATAGAGCAGCAAAAAAAAATTCCATTAATGTTTTGTCTGTTGGAAAGGGTTTGCTATTTATATTGGGATATTAAAAAATGAAGCAACTGCTGTCAATTTTATGGTGAAAAACAAGGATGAGTAAAAGGAAAAAACTAAAAATAACATTTTTTTCAATGTTGACCCACCTGATGACGTTTGATTGGAAAAAGATTGAAATGTAATTGCTTTTTTTTTTTTGTACATTCCTTTTTTTCAAAATACCTGCCCTAAGTCTATGTGCACCTTCAAAATTATTTTGTTTTTTTACAGAAGACATTCTACCAACCTGCCCTAAGTCCCCTCAGTAAACTTTCAAAATTTATTGTAAGCACTTAGAAGTTATATCAATCTGCCCCTAAGTCCAGAAAGGATTTTCAAAATCATTTATTCAAAGCCACTCAAATATCCTTTCAATCTGCCCTAAGTCTACATTTATTTCAAAATCATTTATTTGAAGCCCTCAAGACATCCTGAAAAATTTAGGAGAAGTTTAAAAACCCTTTCAAAATCATTTATTAAGAATATATATATATCCTTTAAATCTATAAAAGATAAACATGTGTTTTCAAAATCATTTAATTTAGCCACTCAAGGCATCCTGCCAATCTGCCCTAAGTCTACATGCCCTTTCAAAATCATTTATTGTCGCCACTCAAGGTATCCTGCAAATCAGCTCCAAGTCTACACACCCTTTCAAAATATCATGCAAAAACTAGGTTATATTTTGTGTCTGGGAACACTCAATCCTTTTCTATTTCTTTGTCTAAATTAATGGTAATTGCTCCTTATAAAAGGTTTCATAAAAATACTCAACTTTTGGGTAACAGATTGTATCTATAAAAATAATGCATAAACAGAATAAATATATATATATATATATATATATATATATATATAAATGTAACAAATCTGTTGATATGTAATCCAAGTGGAAACCTAGTAATATAAAATATTAAAACTGAAACACAAAAAGAGCTCAATCTATTTTTTAAGCTTTCACAGTTAAATTTCTATTTCAAACATGAACATGGTTTATACTGGGTTTGATAAGACAGGCGAATTATATTTTCGTCTGTCGAAATAAGCTTATTCCACTCCACCTATGAGGTTATTTTGGATTTTTATGTATATATATATATATATATATATATATGCATATATATATATATATATATATATATATATATATATATATATATATATATATATATATATATATATATATATAATATACACACAGACAATACATAATGCATATGCTTTTATATTAATTTGTTTTAAATTCTTATCGAATTTTAAACAAATTTTTTTTCAAAACAAAATAGATTCTATAATAAAATTTAAATGGGTTATACAAAAATATGTGGGTGGGGTAATTCAATATTTTTTAATAAAAAAAACCTCAGGGTTGATTCAATGAGGGAAGAAGTAGGGGCCAAACTTTTTTGTATTGTTCATGACTTTTATTTAGACTGATCATTAATGTTAAGAGAAGAACCTGACCTACCACAGTGACTGAATTGATTAAATCACTGTCCATGTAAGGATCATCTGAAATACAGGATGTGGATTCAATTGAAGCAACATTAATAGTCAAAGACTATGTCGGCCGAGAATGTTAGGATTAAAAAAAAGAAAGAAAATAAAGTTAGAATTTAAAAATAAAAAAAATAGGATTAAAAAAAATTGAGGTCCATTAGCAAGAAAGTAATCATGTAAAATACTTTCTCTCAGAATTTTAAAATTCTGATTTTAAAATTTACTTCATTCTGCAATGAAAATTGAACAGTAAAGAATTTACTTAGTTTAAAAAGAGAAAAAGGAAAAAGCCAAATATTTGACAATTGGGGGTCAAAGGTTAAGTTTTTCGGTTAAACTAATGTTACTCCCCCCCCTCCCACGCACACACTTGTAATCCCTCTGTAATCTGACCCAAGTCTTTTAGGTTGGTTAGGGTAACAGGCTGAGACAGTTGATACTAAACAGATTTTTTTCTTAATTTTTTTTATTTTTATATGTGGAGGTGTTCATTTTAAACTCTTTTCTCTTCACACCAGCTCTAGATTAAAAAGATGGGCTCTCTAGCCTTAGTTGGCAGCCAGTCTAGAAGAAAGACAACTTTAAATGCAGAACAAAAGAAACCAATCAGAACTGTTACGTACTCATCTGTCTCAATTGGAACATTTAACTTTACACGTTTTTCCATCTCACTGATGCAATGAAGTATTGGCAGGAGTCCATCCTTCAAATCTACAAATTAGCCGTTCATCTTTGCATCAAATACGGTTGTCATATATGGTCTGGTGCCCCCACTGTTCATCTCGAGGTCCTCGACAAAATCTACAGACAGATATGCAGTATGATAGGTCCTGATCTGGCATCTCGTCTATAGTCACTCTCTCACAGACATGCTGTGGCTTCCCTCTGTCTTTTCTACAAGTATTTTCATGGCAACTGCTTTGACGAGCTACTTTCACTGGTTCCCAAACTGCATGAATTTAAGCATGCTACTAGGTTGGCATCTCAGTCCCACCCTTTCATTGTTAAATGTAGCCATCTCTTCTACTCCAACAGCTTCTTATCTCGCACTTCTCGACAGTGGAACTCCCTTCATCCTACTTGCTTCCCTGATAGCTATAATCCTCAAATATTCAAATGTAATGTCAATCAACATTTGATGCCTTGATCCTGATCCCCATCCTTCTCTGTGTCCTTTCCTCAAAAACTCTCTTTACACTTGCTCTTATTTTCTGTAACCCTTGTGTGCTAGTGGCTCTCTTGCCTTGACTGGGGTGATATGCTTAAAAAAAAAGAAAAAGAAGAAAAAGCAATATACACGTTACTGACTAAGGAACTAAGTAATGAAGGAATATGCAGAAATATATGATTTTAATATTATCTATATTATATTATTTTAACATTATCTATATATTATAACATTATATTATTTTAATATCTGTATATTATTTTAACATTATATTATTTTAATATTATCTTTATATTATTTTAACATTATTTGTATTATATTATTTTAATATTATTTATATGTTATAACATTATATTATTTTAATATCTATATATTATTTTTAACATTATATTATATTATTTTAACATTATCTATATATTATAACATTATATTATTTTAATATCTATATATTATTTTAACATTGTATTATATTATTTTAATATTATCTTTTATATTATTTTAACATTATTTTTATTATATTATTTTAATATTATCTATATGTTATAACATTATATTATTTTAAATTTCTATATATTATTTTAACATTATATTATATTATTTTTAACATTATCTATATATTATAACATTATATTATTTTAATATCTATATATTATTTTAACATTATATTATTTTTAATATTATCTTTATATTATTTTAACATTATTTGTATTATATTATTTTAATATTTATATTATATTATTTTAACATTATCTATATTATATTAACATTATATATTATTTTAACATTATATTATTTTAATATAATCTATATTGAATTCATAAATATAAAAAGAACTTGGCTCTAAGGCTTATTGAGTCTCATGAATTCATTTATATAAAAATAGATTGCATCTAAAGAATAGCTCTTTTTGAAGGTCTTGTGAACTAATTAAAATGAAAATACTAAAAATTTGTTTCTGCAACATTTGAATTGAGAGGGTTAAAAGTATAAGTTTTAATGTCGATGAGTTTATCACTTGTGCTAACATAAAACATTCAGAAAAAATATTTCAGTTTATACCCACCACCCTGTGAACATCAACAAGAAACTAATTTGGAAATAACAAGTGAATATTAGGAAATTGTGAATCTCAGTTAAAAGCTCAAATATAGCCAATCAAGTAAAATATTAACAAACAAGCAATTGGTACAGAATGCAGTATGTGTATCTTTGCCAGCTACTCAGTACATTTTCTATATAAGGAATGGAGTCCCACAGGAATCACAAATGAAGATCACATTAGTTTAATAAAATCCAACTAGGAGGACACATACAAACAAAGATGGAACACAATAAGTGATCATAACTGGTGATACTGGAGAATAAGGGTGGTAATTTGTTGAGTTGGGGACAGGAGATACTGACTAAGCACTTTTGTCAAAATGTTGGTCTGTTTTAATGGCATAGATACTATAAACAAAGAAAATCAAGATGTAATGTGCACGAGCCAAGTGAAAGATTCTCTCACTGGTTTAAAAAAAAAAGAAAAGGAAAAATTGAGAAATTTTTTTTTTTTTTAAATTTAAAGAAATTTTTTTCAAATTTTTAAAAAATTAGTTTGAAATAGAAACTGACTTGATTTAGAAAACTAACTCCAAATAAAAAGAAAATTCAAGGAAAATTGGAGTGTTGTCATTGACGTAAGTGTTTTAACACTAGGTCGACAGTCACTCTCTCACAGATGAGCTTCCCTCTGTCTTTTCTACAATTATTTTCATGGCAACTGCTCTGACAAGCTACTTTCACTGGTTCCCAAACTGCATGAATTTAAGTGTGCTACTAGATTGGCATCTTGGACCCACCCTTTCACTGTCCTAACTGTTAAATGTAACAGTCTCTTCTACTCCAAACAGATTTTTCTCTTGCACTTCCCACCAGTGGAACTCCCTTCCTCATACTTGCTTACCTGATAGCTATAATCTTTAAATATTCAAATGTAATGTCAATCAGCATCTGATGCCTCGATCCCGATCCCCATCGTATACATGTTATTGACACTATTTACATAATTCAGACTATTGTCCTCACCTTTGTCGCCATATTTATTACATTTCGGCTGTTGTATGCTCCGGCCTTCTTCAGGTGGTTGGAATGTCAAATTTATTTCGCTCACTGGGGTAGACTGTTCTAGTTTCAAGGACACATGGCAAAGTGGATAAAGACATTGGCTAGATCCAGTGGCAGGACCCAAAAAGTGTGAGTTCAATTGTTTTTAAGGCAGTGGAGAACTTGGAGAGGGAATTAACAGGATATAACTGATAACTGACATCCATTAAACTTGAATATCTGTGGAACTAGAATATTTTGTACCCCAGTGAGTCAAAATAAAGGGTTCAGTTCTTCCAACCAATACAAGAAGGTGGGAACCCATAAAAGAAAGCATTAAAAAATATGGCAACAAAGATGAGGACAATAGTCCAAATAATGTAAATAGTGTACATAATACCTCATCTCAGAAATATAGACAGATACATGTTACTGAGTTAAGATAAGCCTTTCCAAAACAGAAACTATGATCTGGAATTTGAATAAGAGTAATGGTGAGACATATTTGAATCTTTCATAACATTTCAGATACTTAGGTGTATGGATCTGTATTAACAAATTTAGTATAGGAGATAAGAAAATTGAACACAAGATAGGTTGTGCTATGGATAGTTTTGCCCAACACCACAACTTGCTACAAAACCAAAAAAAAAATGGGACAACTCAAAAAGAAAAAAGGATTTAGTATTATAAACAAGAGGCTGATTACTGAAATTTGACGACTGATTCAATGATGAACCTGTGCGCTAGATTTAAAGTCAAACACTAGTTTTCATTTTTTTTTTTTAATCATTTCACCCCAAGCAAGGAAATAAGGTCACAAGGGGTTACTGGGAGTGAAAAAGAATGAGAAGAATTTAGTGAGCAGAAAGGACAATAAAAGAACAGGATTCAGGAAGATTGGCACTGCATTTAAAATTTTAAAGATGTCAGGGAAGCAGGAAAGTTGAGGGGTGTTTCCACTAAAAAAAAAACTATAGTCATGTTCTTAAAAAGCCTTGTCAGATCAAGGCTCTCATGTGGATGTCATGTATAGCATCCAACACATTCAGAAATGTCTTAACTATCATTTATATGCAACCATTTTTTCATTCCAATGATTAAAAATGACTTTGATTGAATGAATCAAAGAAAACAATCCTTCAGATTCTATAGACTGGTGCTACAGAATCACAAAGAACTTTACCAAATAGCAAAGATCACATCACTTTAAGACTTCCAACAGCAGCAACAACTAAAATGGATAGCACAAATAATAAAGATGTCGATTTTGCATATAACCTAAACCAAAAAGTTAGGAAGGAAACACCAATCAATACTAAAAAGAGCAAATAACATTGAACTTGAGAAACTTATTTTTCCTGAAATAGTTTTTAAGAGAATGATTTTATGAATTTTTACCAACAGTATGACTAACTATTCGGTCAATGAGTGCCCGATGTTTCCTGTATAGAAACGGCTAATGATACCATCGCCATTGTAGGTTAGGTCGGTTTTTTAGTCATTCATAATTCAGCTGCTCCCATGAGACACTTCTAATTTCAAGCCAGCTTTCTTCATATATGGATGTATTTTAACCTATTTTGCCCGTTTCACCTCTTTTACTATAAATCAGAGTGTCATCCAACCAAAACTTTTCAAGACTGTCCAACTCAAAAGGTGCATTCCAAATAATATGCATATCTTATTGAAAATCTTCATTCTTTTCCATATTACTACATATACAGTGACATGGATTATTTTGGTAGTAGCAAAAAACGCAAACATTAGCGGAAAGAAAACCCAGCATGACCTCTCAGTAGTGCTGCCTACGGGAGTTCAAAAGTTAACATTTTAAGTCTACCAATCTGTGGCCCCAATCTCCTACTGAAACCTTGAAATCCCCACCCCAATAGGGGGATTCCCTACTAGTTGAGAACCCCTGAGCTAGACAAAGACACAATTGCCACTTGCATAAATACAAAATAAATCTTTATATAACACAATATTGAACTTTTGCTGGTCAGAGATAAGGTCTGAAATGTCAAAGATAATCTACTTAGAAATGAGGAAGGCTGTCCTGGAAGAACCGTTTTTGAACTGAGAGAAGTAATTCTGCAATGAAGGATCTGGAGCAGTCCAATCCACCTTTGTTATATCGATAGATTGTCTTTTGAAACGGCCCATCTGAGGAGGTCTTTGGTTTTGCACTAACAGGTGCCCAAGGGAGGCAACACCTCTGCAGAATAGTAAACAGGGCACAAGTTAAGCAGGCCATATTACTACATATACATATACACAAGAGCTGGTGGAAAGAAAACACAGCATGACCTCCCAGTTGCATGGACCGATGCACATTGAGTCTACCAATCTGTGGCCTCAATTCCCCTCCCTGAACCCCCCCCCCCTTGGGGGCGGGAATTCCCCACTAGGTGAGAACCCCTGATATATGGGAGAGTTGACTCAATACACTCTTGACATCTGAATTGTCCAATAATACATATTTTAGGTGTCCACACATTGGCTCAGAATGAGGAATTGGAGAGCTGAGTTTGAATTCTATTCGAGTTTGTTACATTCACATTGGCTCTCTTACATTCACATTGGCTCCTATAAGAAGTACAACTGCTCTTTTCCAACCTTCTGCAGGCTGATTTTGAATTCAGAGTTATTCCACTCCTAGACTGGTTGCCAACCAAGTCTACAGGGTCCTGTATGTCCTGTTATTTAACCCATATCTTGGGGGATGATGGATTCATACCTTTCCCAAGGGTATAAGTGATTTGAATGACAAAGGTCTCAGAAAGATAAAGCAAAAATCTGATGATGAAATTCAGCATTATTTTATGATTATGAAACTATAATATAGTTAATTTGATCCTGAGTACTCTAAAGTTGTGAACTTGTGCCAGACAAAGAATCCATTACTGATGACTACTATTTAAAATAGTTTTTCATATTGGATATCTAGATTTATCCTGCAGCCTTGGGTATCCAATACTTTTCTGTCTGTGCTATGCCAAGCAAAGAGGACTCCTGAAGTACTAACTTATTAGCAAATGTAATTTTTTTCAACCAATGAAGAAAATTAGTATTTTTATTATTAATTACTATGTCTATAACTGCTGTTGCTGAAAACATGGAAAAAGAATTTCTTGCCTTCAAATTTAAAAAAAAAGATTGAAAATTGAAAAAAAAAATCATTTGTACCAATTTAAGACAAAAGGTATTTATAATAATTTGCATTTTGAAAAAAAGAAAAAAAGGTAAAGCAAAAATATCACAGATTAAAAAAAGATTAAAAACTTTTGGAAAATTAAAAACAAAATTTTTACATTTTAAAATAAAGAAATTTTAAAATTTTAAATATATAAGCATTTAAAAATTAAAAAAAAAATTAAAATGAAGAAATTTTAAAATCTTAAATAAAAGCTTTTAAAAATATTAAAGATTTTTAAAATGAAGAAATTTTAAAAATTTAGATATAAGCTTCTGAAAAAAAATTAAAGTTTTTTCGAATTTTAAAATGAAAAAATTTTTAAATCTTATATATATGTGTTTAAAAAATCTTAAATATGAGCTTTTAAAAAATTTTTATATGAAGAAATTTTTTAAATTTATATATATGCTTAAATATTTTTTAATTTTTAAAGAATTTAAAAAAAATTCTAATTAGTCACTGGTTCATATGTTGGGCCTTAGTAATCATGCACCGGTTCTTATCTGATGCCCAAAGTTAAGCAGTATGAATCCCAATCAATACTTAGATGGGTGACACCTTAGAAAAACAAAGGTACTCTAAGCAGCTTATACCAGATTAAACAAAATCCTAGTGAATAAATTTGTCAGCATTTCAGAACACCGGGTTCTGTTTGTAGCTTGTGACCTTGTTTCGGATTAAGCAATGAATTTCCTCATGAATAAGAGGAAAATGGTTGAAAAATGGCCCCATATTTAGTGTAATTATTACAACCCTAAACGAATGTAAACAAAATAAGGGGGAGTAGATTTGTTTTGTAGAAAAATAAAAAATGGGCAAAGTTTAACCTTCATGCCTGCAAAATAAACAGTGCATTAAAAGGATGGTTATTAACTTGACACCAATATTACTGTATACACTTTTGATTCCCTCGGCAATGGTTATTTATAAGATTATAAAAATATGTGAACCACTCTCTTCATGTGCTATGTCTCCTCATGACGTAGGCAATCATGGCTGTTGATTTAAACCCATGGAGAATGTATAATAATTATTGTTTTAAATACAAAATCTTAGCACATGGCCGAAGGCAGGGGGGGGAAAGGCTGGTCTTTCACTGACTGTCCTAATCCTAGTTAATAAAAATCACGACCCATTCATTCAATACAATTTGCGCAATCACCACAAGAACTTGTCCATCACCTCCCAATCCTACATGTACCACAATACCACATATTCACAAGAGACCTACAAAACATCCCAATTTTATTTTCCAAGTGTAGCTTACATGTGGCACAAAGCTGAAAGTGAGGATTGAACTCACTACTCAGTTGTAATTGCTCTAGTGAGACAAGCTTGCTAACCATTACACTGCCTTGGGGAACCCCAATCCATGGGGAATGATTATTTACCCACTGCTCCACGCAGCAAGATGTGGCACAAGGCTGAGTTTAAAGTGGGGTATCTGAGCCTGTATGCTTGGGCAAAAATTCCCTATAGACCATGTAAAAACGGAGTCAGCTTCCCGAGATGAGACTCTGCCCTTTGGCATAGCCTCGTCTGGGGTTTACTCCCTGAGATAAGCCAGGTAAGTATGGGGAATGGTATTTACTTGATTCCCACTAAGTCAAGATGTGACACAAGGTCGTTTAACGTGGGAGACCCGAGTGTTTCCACTAAAAGGCCACTGGTCAAAATTGGTCATAGCTTGTCCAAGCTGGTCAGAGCCTAGTCAAAGCTGGTCATGACTTGTCCTAGCAGGTCCAGGCCAGAGCCAGTCCAAGCTAGTCGAAGCCTTGATCGAATCTCAGCCATAGGCCAAGAAAACAATCCAATATTTGTCAAAAACCACGACCAAAAAATCGGGCTAAGTATGGGGAATGACTGCAGAACATTTCCTTCTCCCCTTTTATAGGCAGAAGACCACAAATGCATGCTGGGATATTTTTCTTAGCCAATAAAAAAGGCTGGTTTGCAGTTTGACATGACTTAGTCCAGATCTGCCAAGTTAGGCAGTTTGCAGCTGACTTGTTGAACTCTCTGCCTTCGGATAGAGAGGAACCCAGATGAGACTATGCTGAAGGGCAGAGTCATGTCTGTGGAGGTAGAAAAGCCCGACCCCATGTATGCAGGATCTATGGAGAAATTAAAATAAATTCATTAATTCTTTAGAAATTACTTTATTTGTGTTTCTGATATGGAACCGAGTAGATACATGCTTTTAAGAAAAGTATCTTGGTATGCAAAGTATGCTTTCCTTAAAAAGGAAAATATGACCATCTTGAACTGTGGCATTCTTTGTAGTCTAGTTAGATCAAATGGTGGTTTCTCTTACAAAGGGGGATAAAGGTTTAATTCCTGCTGGAGAGCACATTTGTTGATTTCCATCTGCTTGGAAATGATTGCAGAACTTTTCCCCTCTCCCCTTTTATAGGCAGATGTCTACAAATGCATGCTGGGATATTTTTCTTAGCCAATAAAAAGCCGTTTGCAGTTTGACATGATTCAATCCCCAATTTCCTGTCCCTTGCAACTCTTAATAAATTTTGTCTTTCTGTTATTTCTCCTAAACCTTGTTCTGCCATCCATTTACTCAAGCTTGCTTTTCTTCTATATGTGCCATGCCCCCCCCTCAGGATGTAGATGATTATGGCTCTCCACACATATTCCTGCCATCATTTACTCAAGCTTGCTTTTAATAAATTTTGTCTTTCTATGGTTATTTTTCCTAAACCCTGTTCTGCCATCCATTTACTCAAGCTCATTCTTCTTCTATGTGCTGTGACCATTCGGAATGTAGGCAATCATGACTCTCCACAACTTCCTTTCCCTTGTAGCTCTTAATAAATTTTGTCTCTCTGTTATTTCTCTTAACCTCTGTTCCACCATCCATTTACACAAGGTCACTATGTTATGAGTTCTTTTCCTCTGTCCCTCTTGCCCTTTATTTGCCCTGTGAGTATCAGATTTTCCAAACCCGCCTTCCTCATTATACACCCCAAAAACATCAACAGTCTCTTCCTGATGTTAAGCATATGTGTCCTTGTTTTTGCTATTGTCTCTAGAACTTCCTCATTGCTCACATGTTCAGTCCATGGCATCTGGGGCATCTTTTCATAGAACAGCATTTCTGTTGCTTCAAGTCTCTTCATCATCTTTGAGGAGATAGAGAAGGACAGATTTCTCGTAACAGTTTAGTACTCTTGTCCTTGTTTCTAGTGAAGGTTTTAGTACAATAATATTTATTATTTACCTTTCATAAAATATTATAAAATTAAAATATTTAAACCAACTACAATACTATATTTACTTGTTTCTAGTGAAGGTTTTAGTACAATAATATTTATTATTTACCTTTCATAAAATATTATAAAATTAAAATATTTAAACCAACTACAATGCTATATTTATCTTGAAAAACTTTTAAATCATTGCCAATTTTTAAAAAATGCCTTAGAAATTTTCAAGAGGCCTGTCCCAAGTTGTCACCTGGGTGCCAGTGGGGAGTGCGGCAAATGAGGAAAATCAATTACTTCAAATAAGGGTTTGTGTTCTGTGCATGGTTTGATGAAAAAAATTAAAAAATAATCCTAGTTAATTACTGTCTTAAGCATAAGTCACACACAATCATTTTTTGTTTTTTAAATTCTTCCTGACTATTGTGACCAATCACAAAATTTACATCCTCAATAAAAGCCATTGCTTTTTCTTGATGAGAGGGTCGTATTTTTTTTTATTCAAGAACAAGTGTGAGTTCACTGTATTAGGATCTGTAATTTGGATTATTTTAAACCCCACTTTTAAAAGAAACCTTTTTCTCTTCATTGAATTTAAATTAAAAATAAGGGTAAGTAGAATTTTTAAGTTTTTAGAAAATAATAAATGAATTTAACATAAATCATTTCTTTGTTATAAATAAAATAAAGATTTGTTCCCTTGACTCCACTATTATTTTAACTACCTTCACTCCTTGGCAATGTTTCCTGTTTGAAGATGAAGCAGTTCCCACTCCTCCTCCTTACTATTTATTTATTTTTCCTCAATAGGAGCAGATAGGTTTGTCTATCATTTAGTTCCCACTCCTCCCCAGTCTTTGAACAGGAGTATAGGTTTATCCCTTGTTTCCAGTTTAGGATTGGGTTTCTGGTTCCTTTAGCTATATACTTCTAATGTCTCCACCTAATTTCTTAAATGTCATTTTTCCTCAATTGGAGCAGATAGGTTTGCCTATCATTTAGTTCCCACTCCTCCCCAGTCTTTGAACAGGAGTATAGGTTTATCCCTTGTTTCCTGTTTAGGATTGGGCCTACCGATCCTTCTAAAGTCTGCTTTAACGCTGTACTTCTAATGTCTCCACCTAATCTCTTAAATGTTATTTACTATTTATTTATTTTTCCTCAATAGGAGCAGATAGGTTTGTCTATCGTTTAGTTCACACTCTACCCTGGTTTTTGAATAGGAGTATAGGTTTATCCCTTCTTTCCAGTTTAGGATTGGGTTTCCAGTTCCTTTAACTATATACTTCTAATGTCTCCATCTAATCTCTTAAATGCTATTTTTTCTCAATAGTCTGCTTTAACGCTGTACTTCTAATGTCTCCACCTAATCTCTTAAATGTTAATTACTATTTATTCATTTTTCCTCAATAGGAGCAGATAGGTTTGTCTATCATTTAGTTCCCACTCCTCCCCAGTCTTTGAACAGGAGTATAGGTTTTATCCTTGTTTCCAGTTTAGGATTGGGTTTCTGGTTCCTTTTAGCTATATACTTCTAATGTCTCCACCTAATTCCTTAAATGTCATTTTTCCTCAATTGGAGTAGATAGGTTTGCCTATCATTTAGTTCACACTCCTCCCCAGTCTTTTGAACAGGAGTAGAGGTTTATCCCTTGTTTCCTGTTTAGCATTTGGTTTACAGTTCCTTTAACTATATCCTTCTAACATCTTCAATTTTCTTAAATGTCATTTACTATCTATTTATTTTTCCTCAACTGGAGCGGAGAGGTTTGCTTATTGTTTAGTTCATACTCCTCCCTTGTCTTTTGAACAGGAGTAGAGGTTTATCCCTTGTTTCCTGTTTAGGATTGGGTTTCTGGTTTCCTTCTAAAGTCTATTCAGCACTATACTCCTAATGCTTGTCCTTTCCTATGCTAATATAACTCTGCACAGTAACACTCTACCTTGAGTGGCTCTTGTATTGGGTGAATATTTTTTGGGTTTTGTTGAAAAAAGGGAAACTGTTTTTCTTTTTTTAAGCACGTAGATTTTTTTTTTTTTTTAGAATGGATTTTTTTGTTAATTCAACAGATTTTTTATTACTTTAGATATTAGTGGAAACTTGTATTTGAGTAGGTGCCTCGTTTATGCATTAAACAGCATATTTATTTATTTTTACCAACCTAATGTTCGTGAAAGCTTATTAAAGAAAAATTTGCGCTCTTCAGCAGGAATTGAACCTGCATCCTTCAAGCCACCATGTAGCCCAGTGTGCCTTACCGCTTGGCCACAAAGAGCCAAATTTGTGCTTCCAAGTGTAATTTCTCCTGGCATAGATTTCTCAAAGTTTTCTTTTTAATATCTGCAAAAAATTTTGTATTCAAATATAATTTTTTTTGCTTGAAAGTATCAAATTCGACTTCACCTGACCATCTGGCAAAACGGTGCACTGGGCTAAATAGTGACTCCCTCTACTCTGAGGGGTGCAAGTTCAATTCCTGCTGAAGTGTTCAAATTTTGATTTCTCAAACATTCATAAGTGAAAATAAATAAATATATTGCTTAATATATAAATGTAGCATCTACTCAAATATGGGTATTCACTAATAATAACGTTTAAAGCGATAAAAAAAAAAACAACTTATATATAAATAAATAAGGGACAATTTGCCTTTTATTATGTCCCTTGAAATAAAAAAAATTAATTTAAATTTTTTTATTTTTATTTCGTTGTGCGTGAATACACACTTCACAATATTATTCCCTTGAAAATTATCTGGATTATTTTCTTTTAAATAAGTTAGCATATTTTATGAAGTATCTTAATTAAATACTTTTGGCCACAATGCACTGTTTCAACAATTTAGAAGTTAGACAGACATATAGTATCAGATTTTTAATGTTATATAGACTATTACGAATTTGCTTGGCTGAAAAACCTTCAGAATCAAATGTTACTCAAATTCTCAGAGGCATTAACAGAATGTTAGTTGAAAGAGATTTATATTTTTGGTGATTGTCAACCAAGCAGAAACAGCAAAACATTTTTTAAATTTAATAATTTTAAAAATTAAAAAAAAAAATAAAATAAAATAAAAAGTAACAATTTTATATTTCTTTCATAATTTCTTTTTTTGGTGGAAATAACATAACAAAAATTTAATAACTCTGTGTTTTTGTCTTCATACAAGATAAATTTTAAAACAAAAATTCTTTAACATTTTTAGAATTTAGAATTTTGTTTTTTTTTTTTTGTTTTTACAAAGAGAAGAATTAGATTCATTTAAAAAAAAAAAAAAAAAACATAAATAAATTTTGATAATGTAAATTTAAAAATGTTCCAACCGGGTTCAAACAAATATATAAAGAAACATGAGGTTCAGTAAATAAACAAATAATGAATAAAGTAATTGGGAGTAATCTCCTTTGTTTTATGATTACCTCCCTTTAGAGAATTCTTTCGTTTTTAGAGGATTATAAATAGTCACTATGCTGGTATCAATTATTCCAAGCAGAATAAAGCTTTCTTAAGTCTACTCTTGCACTTTTTTGTTATTATATTAATATAAACAAAGTTACTTTTTATGATATAAACAGAAGAATATATGCTAGTACAGTAGTCTCCAACTTATCTAGAGTGGGGTATGTTCTAAGACCTCTGCTAAATACCTGGAACTACAGACAGTACCAAACCATATATATATATATATATATATATATTTTTATACTAGATTTTTTCTTATACAGACAGACTTAGGATAAAGTTTAATTTATTAACAAAGATTAACAACAACAATAATAATAAAAAAGAGAACAATTCTAACAATATGTTCCAAGACCCCCAGCCAATGCTTGAAACTGCGGATAATATCAAAATCTAGAGATAATGTTTTTCCAATACATCCAGACCTTTGATAAAGTTTCATTTATAAATTAGGCCTAATAAGAGTTTAACAACAATAGTTAATAATAAAACAGGACAATTCTAACATTATCTTTATAATATTCCAAGTGCTTTTTGTCCAATATGCCTAACATTTGCAATGATTATCTCCCTTGCACTGGCAAATTATTCATATATTCAACGACTCACATATAAAAACATTATTTTGTTTATTTTAGTAAGAATGTAAAGTCATTTTTATTAATTTCTGTCTGAATTTCTGGGATGAGAAGTTATTATTTACACTATTTATATTCAGACTATTTTCCTCATCTTTGTTGTTTTTATCAAAACGTTTCGGCTGTTGTACCCTCCAGTCTTCATCAGGGTTATGTTGATCCAAACTACCAACAGGGAATTCCAAATTGAACACTTTATTTAATCTATGGGGGTAGACTGTTTTCATTCAGTGGTGCTCATGGGCAGTAAAGCTTCACTTATGAGCTTAAATACCCATCTGTTTTTCCTTACACGTATAATCCTATAATTAACATGCAATGTTTTAATTTTTCTAATTAATTACAGACTTTATGCTAGTATTAAAGAGTTTGAGGAAGCAATTAATGGCTTCTCTTTGGCACATGCAATTTTCCAGTATCATGATTATTGAACTTCAGGACACTCAGTAAACAAAATTTCTGATCTGTCTATATTTTCGAGATGAGGTATTGTAACTATTTACACTATATACATTGTTTTCATCATCTTTATTGCCACCTTTATGACATTTCAACCACTGTATGCACTGGCCTTCTTCAGTAGATATATGTTGGAATTTTGAACTGAACTCTTTATTTATTCCACTTTGAGAGATTGTTCTAGTTCCACTTGCCATGCCTTTTCTGGATATCTCAGTCCCAAGGACACATGGCCTGGTCGATAAAAGCATTGGTTAAGTAACCCAAAGAGTTGTGAGTCCAATACCTGGTCAGAGCAGAGGTAAACAAAAAAACCTTGGAGAGTTGAGTTACTAAAGAGAAATAACTGAAAAGGCATGGCATCCCTGCTATACACCTGTGAAACGTGGGTAGTGTAAAACCTGGGTAGGCATGTTAAATTGTTGGAGTGTTTTCATCAGTGTTGTCTATGCGCTATTCTGGGAGTCCACTGGATCAATTATATGTCTGATTCAGAAGTTATGCAGAGAGACAAATCAGTTTCTGTGGAAGATCATATCTACAAGCACAGCTGCTGAATTGGAAGACCACCGAATTAACAAGCAGACGCTGTACAGAGCACTGGAGATCGGCAAACACCCACAGCATAAAGCCAATCTCTGTTTCAAAGACTCACTCTCTAAGTGTTACACTGACAATAACTGGTTAGAGAGCACCACAGACTGAAGCACATGAACTGGCATTGTTAACGGCATCAAGACCTTCCACAAAGCATGCAGAAATGAAACAAGTGTCCAGAAAGGAACTTTAACTAACCCTGACATTCCAACCTGATCTTGTGATCAATGCGATCATGTTTCTCTCCTTCGAGCTGGTCGAATCAGTCATCAAAGGTATCATCAGCGACAGCAACCAGTTGACTATATATGCACTTCACCAAGCAGATCTTGGATGCCTAACAAGACTCATGAAGGTGCATGTCACAGATGCCAATGCCCCAAATCAATCACCATGGCAAAACCCTAGCAGGCTTCATGAGCCACTGCCAGTCCTGTAACCAGGGAATTAACGCAGAAAACGATTTGAAAAGAAAAACTGGAAAAGTATCAGCCATAGTCATACTCATCTGGTGGGTCATCAGCCATCATATATGTATGTATGTGTTTGTGTATATATATATATATATATATATATATATATATATATATAGAGAGAGAGAGAGAGCCCCGTTTTAAATTATGGTTTTGTATGCGGAAATTTTACTCTTCGTTTTTTTACATTTGGAGATATATATATATATATATATATATAGAGATATATATATATATATATATATATATATATATATATATGCAGCCATCATATATATATATATATATAAGAACCATCCTTCTTTTGAACCTTGTGGACTGATGCTACAGAATCACAAACAAAGAACTGTACCAAATAACAGAAACCATATCAGTTGAGGACTTCCAAGAGCAGCAACAACTAAAATGGATAGCACATGTAACTAATAATAATAAATAATTAGACTTTAGAAGGAATTGAGATAGATTCTAAAAGAAAGATTTTAAAGATTTTTCAAAGCCTTGCTTTTTTTTTAATCATTTCACCCCAAGCAAGGTGATAATGCCACTAAGATGCAAGGGGTCACTAGAAGTAAGAGAGAAGGAGAAGACTTTAGTGAGGAAAAAGAACAATAAAAGAATAGGCCTAATAAGAAGACAGAAGATGGTGACTGGTGCTACATTTAAATTTTTGAAGGTTGGAGGTTGAGGAGAAGCACGATATCAGATGGAAGTTCGAGAGTCAAGAAGGATAATTTATACCCTATGATTCCAAGTAAGGTTATTAGATTTTCAAAAAATCAAATTTATCATTGGATTCAATATTGAATTCTGTTTTAACTTCTGGTAAATGAGTTCTATTCTCTCTCTCTCTCTCTCATATATATATATATATATATAAAGGTATACTATGTTTATGGGTAAGCATGCTCAATATCAGAGATAGAGTCTATGTAAATATAAACGTGAACACTGGAGTAAACACCAAGTGATGACAGTCTGTTTCATGCTTATACATAATGAGTCATATATACTGTGTGTTAGCTGGATTATTTATATATGCTGGGTAATAGTGCATTATGTTTAGCAAGGTCTATTGTATTATCTTAACGGTTACTAGGTAGGCAGTAATGGTTATATTTGAAACAGTAACAGTTATATTTCAAATATAACTGTTATCGCCTACCCAATAACCATTAGATAATTAGATGGATAGATGTGTACAGGGTTAGATTTTTTTTTTTTAATCTTTTTTTGGGGGGGAAAATTTTTGCAGGATAGGGACAGGAATCTTATATACTGTTAAAAATTGTATATTGTCTTTTTTAGTACTTTTTTAAAAATTTTATTTATATTTTTCCCTGAAGATTGCATTCAAGTATGAAAATAACTGTCACTGTTTGGTGTTGACAGTGTCCACTTATATATATATATATATATATATATTATAATTATTTTGTTTTTAAATATGATTCCAATGCAACACAGAACATCCTATGTTTCAAAATGGAAAACTGCAAATCTAGATTAAGCCCCGTATTGTAGATTAGATTTTAAAATTAATCTAAATTTGAAGTTTTCCATTTTGAAACATAGGATATTCTGTGTCATGATGGAATCATATTTAAAAAGAAAAAAAAATTATAATTATAATATTATGCTCTATGGATCGTATTGAGCAGTTTTTTTTTTAAATAAAAATAAAAGCTAAGAACTCTGATTTATAAATATCACTGTTCTTTCTTATTATTTTAAATATATATATATATATATATATATATATATATATATATATATATATATATATAGTAAAGGTAAAAAAATCTGTTGGTATATAATCCAAGTGTATCCTACTAATAAAAAATATTAAAACTGTTCCACAAAAAGAGTTCAATGGATTTATTATTACTGAGCAAATGATTAATACATGATAAAATCTCAAATGACCTCATGTAGGAAATAATCTTATTCCCTATATGAGGTGATTTGGGATTTTATTGTGTATTAATTTATATATATATATATATATATATACACACACACACACACACACACAGCAGAAATTCTAACCAAATGTATTGATAACCATTATATGTTTAAGAAGGAAACCTCATCATCAAATTTTTAAATTTGAAACAAGAATATACCGTATTCACCAGCATTGAGGATGCTGAAGGACAGACTCCTATTTTCCCTGTAAAATTTCTGAAGAATAAAGAAAATATATTATAATAATAATAATAATAAAAACAATGTTATCATCGTGGTCTACAGGATGCAGCATTAACATTACAGATTCATTTTTAGAATAAACAAAATTGTGTCTTTAACAGCAGGATAAGCAGTATGTACATAATAATAATAATAATAATAATAATAACTACTCCATCTGCTTTAAGTGGGAAGTTTGTCACTTAACCACATACACACTGAATGTCCGAAGTTGGCCCAGAAGGAGTATAAGTAACAACATGACCGGATTAGGGGGAGTATCCATTGAGGAGTATGCCATTAATTTGGCTTCAGTGTCAAAGAGTAATCGTATGAACATCAGCCAAAGGCAATAGTAGAAAATGATAGTCACAAGATATGGGATTTCTCAGCCCAGATAGATCATGAAGAGCTGAGCTTATAAGAAGAAAAGAAAATGTCAAATTATTGACTTTGCTCTTCCATATGTAATACAAACTCTGAAAAGATAAAAAAAAACAAAAAAAACCACCAAGATTTATCTAGAGAGTTGAAGCAGCTAATGTAGAAGTAATTCCTGTAGTAATGGGTGCACTTGGAACGTCAACTAGAAAAACAGAAAGAGTACTGAAATTGACATCAAGATTATAGGCCTCCAGAAAACTGCCGTCATTTACTCTTCGAGGATTCTCTGAAAATTCTTAGGTTGTTAAAAGTCTTGTTGACATCATGCCCCAAGGACAGAATTCCCATTACAACATAATAATTCTTCTTATTATTATTATTATCATTATAACAAAGTGTGTTTCGAAAAAAAAAAACCCAACCAAACAAAAACATATTCAACCAGTGTATACCTGGAGGATAATGCTTTGCTTGTAAGGCAAGCAGTTTTTGTAAATAAAGTGTGGAATACTTAAAAAAAAAAAAGAAAAAAAAAGAGGATTAATAAGCAAAAATCTTAATTCATCACTTTCTGCCAAGAATTTGATTTTCAACTTGGATTTTAAATCTTAGGAAGGGATAATACGAAAAGCATTTCAATTAATCTAGGTGCCATCGTGGACTTCTTTCCGAGTGAAGCCATTTTCGCAATTTATTCACAAAAAGATATTTTCCACTTTAATATTTTTCAATTTTGATTTGCTTTCCCAACTGGAAGGTCAAATAATAATCAAAAACATTTCTAAATTTCCAGGTTGCTCTGTCCCATAATAATTGTTACATTTGCATAAAGATTTCATACACTATATGTAGCAATCATTATGGGACAGAGGTAGCATATTCACTATCTGTCCCGTAACAAATGTTACATTTGCATACACATTTCATACACTATATGTAGCAATCATTATGGGACAGAGGTAGTATTTTCACTCATAAAATCAAATTAAATTAAATAAATTAAGCAGGCCTTCAAAATAACATAGGGTGAAGGAAGAGATTAATATATAAAATATATCTTTGATGTTCTGCCAAAGAAGTACTGGCCCCAAAATTATTTTTTTCTTAATAAAATTTGAAATAAAACAAAAAAAAAAACAAAAAATTGCAACTTGCAAGTAAGCCCTCACCTCAAACAAGACATTCATGTCTTTATACGTATTTCCCAAACAGCATCAATTAAAATTGTCATCTAAGAATTGTGAATCCCACTCCAATATAAGTGCTGATTGAAGGGTTTCTAATTTTGGGAATTAAAGAAATAAGAAAGTAAAGAAAGGGGTAGAGAAAGCAAGATATATATATATATATATATATATATATATATATATACACCGTACATTTCCGTGTATAAGCCAACCTTCAGATAAGTTAAAAAAATACAGCAAACTTTCATGTATCAGTAGTATAAGCTTATTGATTATATAAAGATGACGTTATTAGAAATGTTATTTACTGTATCCTTAGAAATTCAAAATAAGCTAAATAAAAAAACCAATTCTCTATTGTGTTTTTCCTACACACATCCTCTAAAAGGACCATAGTTTTGTTTACGTTACATCGCAAAATCTTTTGTGAAATCAGATTCTTCTTCTTCCTTCTTTTCCTATATTTAAAAAGTTACAAACAGCCTGGTGTACTAATGGCCATTTACTTATACTTAATTGAAAACCACAAAATACCGCTAATAACAGTATGATAATAGCACAGTCCATTGCTGTGAATGCAATCATAAGTCAATGTGTATGGATACAAGTTGATTTTATTGATATTGAATTATTCTTCGAATAGGCAATTTATTATGAAGTTATGCCAGTAAAAATATAAAATAGAAAAGGTTTTATTACTTTTATTATCAGTTTATTTGATAATCTGTATCTTTTCACATACGTTATTGGCTATCACACCAAGGCTGAGGTTAGCCTATCGACAAATATCACTTAGAATTTGGGATTTCTTTTTTTAGAATTGTAATAGGAGATGATCCCCCTCCCCAATTTTTGAGGGGATTTAAAGGTTGATTTTTAAGGAAATATTTAATATATATATATATATATATATATATATGTGTATATATATATATATATATATATATATATATATATATATATATATATATATATATATATATATATATATATATATATATATATATATATATATATATATATATATATATATATATATATATATATATATATATATATATATATATATATATATATATATATATATATATATATATATATATATATATATATATATATATATATATATATATATATATATATATATATATATATATATATATATATATGTATATATATATATATATATATATATATATATATATATATATGTATATATATATATATATATATATATATATATATATATATATATATGTATATATATATATATATATATATATATATATATATATATATATGTATATATATATATATATATATATATATATATATATATATATATATATATATATATATATATATATATATATATATATATATATATATATATATATATATATATATATATATATATATATATATATATATATGTATATATATATATATATATATATATATATATATATATATATATATATGTAAAAATATATAAAATTGAAATATATCTTTTTTGAAACAACAAAAAGAAAAAAAAATGAAATAAAATAAAATTAATGGCTGGAATAGCCATATTCACAGCAATATAATTTAGAACAAACAGGATAGACCAGAAATATTAACAGCAGATTTGCTGGAATAAGAATTCTTTCTCGTTTTCTTTCTAACACAACTGGTACTTCTTCCAGAAAAAAAAGAGAAAGTATAAAACAGGTAAACAACCACAACTTTGTGAACAGGAAACAATCGAAGACAAAGTTTCTGTGAGAGATTGGTATGCTGAAAAATTTTGTCGGATTTTTTTTTCCCTTCTTTCTTGCTAAGTGTTTTTTTTCCGAGAAACTGAAGTTTTCAAACAGTAACTTATACAAGCATAAAGCAGGACACGTTCGAGGAATCGGATGTGGGTATATAGACAGGGAGAGGTCAAGATGCTGAATGTGGTTGGAATAAACTGAATGTCCACAGTTTTAAACAAACACGTCATGTCCTGTTGATTGTCTTCTAAGTTTCGCTCTTTTGGTAAATTCTTCTTTTGGTAAATTCCGATTCTGGAAATGCCAGACTCAAATTCATTTACGGTAATTCTGGGTCTAAGTGCCAGACTAAATGAGCCATAAACTCAAGCCGATTTCCGAGTTTTTTCAAGCATTTCCGACAGGTAAAGGGGTCAGCATCGTCAGCAGAGTGCAGACTGTTGTGCAGCATACACATGGCATAGTCCTCAAACCAAATACCGCAGTATTCACATCGGCCAAGGCGTTTACCATTCAGTAGGAATGGTGGTGTTCCCATTGACGAAGGGCTAGTGGTGGTTGTCGTTGTCTCCTTGGGTGTGGTTAGGACAACGGCATTGGAAGCTACAGTTGGAGTGGTTGACGAAATGGACCTGCGAGTGCATACTTCAGCCCGAGTCACACTCGTCCTGCTAGCAGCTAGCAAACTGATAGTGCACCGCGGGGCACGGACATCATTTACTGATGTCGGTGCAGTCGTGGTAGTGACGACCGGCTCACGTTTTATGACCGCTTTCAGAGGTCTGCCGGCCTTGCGAGAAGCACTTCGACTGGTGGTTGTGGCGTGAGAGGTGGAAGTGGACGTCGTCTTGACTACTGTCTCATTCTCAACGTTATTCGGGGGTGTGGCCACCATGAAAATTGTAGAGTTGGAACTGCTGGTGATGGCCTCTGCTGGCGCATTTTCTTCTGGTACTTCTGATGCTGTAGTGACCAGAGAGTACCCGGGAGAGACCGATATCTGGGGGGACTCGCTGTTTTCTTCGGGACTAGCTTTAGGGGTAATCTCAATGTTATTAAACTCCGGCGTCGCGCTCTCGATGGCGTCGGCATTTTCCTCACAGCTGTTTTCGTTCTTACGATTTGGAGTCTGCAGGATTTTGTTGCTGATTGAGGGTATCTGGGCGAGGCAGAAGCGGGCACAACCCAGCCAATTACCCTCGCCTTCTTGTGCCTCGGAGCTTGTGCTGGGGACCCCGTCTGTACCCTCGCCGCTAGGCCGGATGTCCGTCTTGATGTTATGCAATCGCTCGTGTTTTTCGAGCTCTTCCGCCTCCTGAAAGCCTTCCCCGCACTGGTGACACAGGTGGATCTGGTAGACGTCGTGGCGTCGCAGATGGCTACCGAGGATTTGCGATTTGTAAAACTGCGACCCGCAAATGCGGCACATGTTCTTTTGTCGGTGGGGGGAGTGAATCTTGAGATGCTGTTTGACATGATCGGAACGTGTGAAACGGCGCCCGCATAAATTACATACGTAAGGTCTCTCGCCACTGTGCACCCGCGAGTGACGCTGAAGTTGTGACGGTGTGCTGTACGAACCACCACATATTGAACACGAGTGCACCCGTTTGCGTTTCTTCGGAGTCATTTGCCCGGGCTGCATGTCTTCCGTTTTCTTACCAATGGTGAAGCTGGGACTACTGCAGAGTCAGGAAGTATTTTTTGTTTTCACCACAACCACCACTACCACCAACAGCACTCTAGTGAATCTTGGGGGAAGACGCTTCCTACCTACCTACATCCACCACCACCACCACAAGGTGTCCTGTATGCCCACAGAGATCATTCAAAGACGTTCAAGAAAAAGAGGTGGGTGGAGGGTGTTCTTCAGGGCGCTCCCACAAACAGTTCAAAAACAGTGCTGGCTCTGACAATTTCTGGGAAAGTTCCTGGAAAAAAAAAAAAGAGGAAAAATATTAAGAAAAAAAGTTTTTTTTAGAAATATGAAAAAAGACAATATACCATATTTAAGTCTATATAAGAATATACATAAGAATATAGCATATATAAAATATATAAAAAATATACCATATTTAAGTGCATATAAGAATATATATAAGAATATACCATATATAAAATATATAAAAATATACAGTATTTAAGTGTATATAAGAATATACCATATAAAATATATAAAAACATACCATATTTAAGTGCATATAAGAATATATATAAAAATATACCATATTTAAGTGCATATAAGAATATATAAAAAATATACCATATATAAAATATATAAAATATACCATATTTAAGTGCATATAAGAATATATATAAGAATATACAATATATAAAATATATAAAAATATACCATATTTAAGTGCATATAAGAATATATATAAGAATATACCATATATAAAATATAAAAAAATATACCGTATTTAAGTGTATATAAGAATATATATAAGAATATACCATATATAAAATATAAAAATATACCGTATTTAAGTCTATATAAGAATATATATAAGAATATACCATATATAAAAATATATCAAATATACCGTATTTAAGTGTATATAAGAATATATATAAGAATATACCATATATAAAATATGTAAAATATACCGTAATTAAGTCTATATAAGAATATATATAAGAATATACCATATATAACATATATAAAATATACCATATTTAAGTGCATATAAGAATATATATAAGAATATACCATATATAAAATATATAAAATATACCATATTTAAGTGTATATAAGAATATATATAACAATATACCATATATAAAATATATAAAATACATAAAAATATACCATATTTAAGTCTATATAAGAATATATATAAGAATATACCATATATACCATATATAAAATATACCATATTTAAGTGCATATAAGAATATATATAAGAATATACCATATATAAAATATTATAAAAATATACCATATTTAAGTGTATATATGAATATATATAATAATATACCATATATAAAATATATAAAAATTTACCATATTTAATGCATATAAGAATATATATAAGAATATACCATATATAAAATATATAAATATATATCATATTTAAGTGTATATAATGATATATATATAAGAATATACTATATATAAAATATACCATATTTAAGTGCATATAAGAATATACCATATATAAAATATACCATATTTAAGTGCATATAAGAATATATATAAAAATATACCATATATAAAATATATAAAATATACCATATTTAATGCATATAAGAATATATATAAGAATATACCATATATAAAATATATAAATATATATCATATTTAAATGTATATAAGAATATATATAATAATATACTTTATATAAAATATGTAAAATATACCGTATTTAAGTGCATATAAGAATATATATAAGAATATACCATATATACACACTTAATATGTATATTTTTATATATTTATATATATATTATATATATATATAAAACATAATTTATATTTTTATATATTTATATAATATATATAATAACATACCATATATAAAATATATAAAAATATACCGCTATTTAAGTGTATATAAGAATATATATAATAATATACCATATATAAAATATATAAAATATATAAAAAATATACCCTATTTAAGTGCATATAAGAATATATATAAGAATATACAATATATAAAATATATAAAAATATACCATATTTAACTGTATATAAGAATATATATAAGAATATACCATATATGAAATATATAAAAAATATACCATATTTAAGTGCATATAAGAATATATATAATAATATACCATATATAAAATATATAAAAATATACACGTATTTAAGTGTATATAAGAATATATATAAGAATATACCATATATAAAATATATAAAAATATACCATATTTAAGTGTATATAAGAATATCTATAAGAATATACCATATATAAAATATATAAAAATATACCATATTTAAAATGTATATAATGAGATATATATAATAATATACCATATATAAAATATATTAAAATATACCGTATTTTAAGTGTATATAAGACTCATATCCATATCCTGCAGCATTTTCCTTGAAAAAACTTAAAAAAGAAAAATCTGTAGAGTAACTGGCCATGATTAAATGTAATTGGTAGAAATTCCAAACACAAAATCCTGACTAATAACTACACTGCTCCTGGTGTCTCTAGGCCCATTTAAAATCTTTCTAAGGGCCCAAGTTGAGAATCACTGGTCCAGATGATCTGCAAACAAACATGGGTATTGTTGGCAGGATGACGAAGCAGGTTGAATAGCCTCATTCTATAACCCTCTGCCTTGGGTTGCTCTTGAGCCTCGTATTGAGTGAACTACAGGATAAGAAAATTACAAAAGAAATGAAATAATTGTTTTCTGGTTATTCGTGTAATAATCAGAAACATTAAAAGAATTCTAGTGTAGAGTAACTGGCTGTGGTTAAACGTAATTGTCAGAAATGCCCAACACACAGAATTGACAAGGTCTACAATAAAAAATAACAAGAGAAGGAAAAGAACGGTAAAAATAATACGAAGTAAACGGTATATGGAAAAAAAAAGTAGGGAAAGCAACAGTAATGAGACAAAATGTTCCCAAACTAAGAATGGTATTAACGCACAAAGTGAATACAGACAAGTGATCGCAGCCAAGAAATGGCCTATCTTATTGGCTTGGAAGAAATCCCAGCATGCATCTGTATATTTTATCTATAAATTTGGGTAGGGGTATGTTTTTAAAGTCTTTCCTACTAATTGGAATCAACAATTTTTAAATCAAATAAACATTTTCTATCATATTTATTGTTTTCCTGAGAGACAATTCCTTTATTTTCTGAAGAATGGATCATCTGAAAATTTGGTTTATTAATGTCCCTTCCCAAAGTTAAAGAACATTTATCTCATAGACTCAACATTGTATTGTTATCCTTGTAACTATTTAGAGTCAGGTCTCATTTTTTTGGATCAACATCCTTAAAGAGCATTTATCTCATAGACTCAACATTGTATTGTTATCCTTGGAACTATTTAGAGTCAGGTCTCATTTTTTTGGATCAACATCCTTAAAGAGCATTTATCTCATAGACTCAACATTGTATTGTTATCCTTGGAACTATTTAGAGTCAGGTCTCATTGTTTTGAATCAACATCCTTAAAGAGCATTTATCTCATAGACTCAACATTGTATTGTTATCCTTGTAACTATTTAGAGTCAGGTCTTATTGTTTTGGATCAACATCCTCAAAAAGTAGATTGGTAAAGCATACATCTTTTGGGTTGTCCTATATGTGAATTTTATTGTTTTTTTTTTATTTTCAAAATTTGACAGTTGAAATATTTGGCCATAGTTATATAGAATTGGAAGAAATGCCCAACAAAAAGAATTGACAAAGTTTGTAATCAACAATAACAAAAGAAAGAAAAGAATAGAGTAGAAATAATACTAAGCAAACAATCTATGCAAGACAAAAGTAGGTAAAGTAACAGTAATAAAGCAAAAAGTTATCTAAGAATGGTGTTAATATATAAATGTAATACAGACAAGTGATTGCAACATTCTGACTTCAAGACAAGAAAGAACAGAAATATGGTGGATAAGAAAAGGCAGAGGGAAGCTATGTTATGACAGTGGGAAAGAAACTAAAGCCAAGATGCCAGATCAGAACCAATAATATTGCAGATTCTTCTTTGGATTTTATCAGGATCATGCCAAGACGATTTTGTGTCATTTTCAGAATTCTCTAAAAGGTTTACTTCCCATAGTTCATATTTGGATTCATCACATTGAAACTGTCTATTTCTGGGCCCATAGCCTGTAGAATAATTGGCCATTATTAAACGTAATTGGCAGAAATGCCCAACACACAGAATTGACAAAGTTTGCAATAAACAATGATGAGAGAAAGAAAAAAACAGCAAAAATAATACAAAGCAAACAATATATGCATGAAAAAATAGGCAAAATTGGGTTTATACAGCAAAAATATTCCCAAACTAAGAATGGTATTAACACACAAAAGGGATACAGACAAGTGATCGCAGCAAGACAAAAAAGAACAGAAATATGACGGATAAGACCGAGAAGTTGATTATCTTATTGGCTAGGAAGAAATCCCAGCATGCACCTGTTTTGTCTATAAATTTAGGGAGTTGGGGGGGATGCTTTTTGCAGTCCTTCCAGTGATTGGGCTTCTTAATTCTGCTTATTGGAATACAGCAGTTGCTCTTATTTTTAGTCTGAATGTTTTTGTTGTATTTTAGTTTCGTTTCCGGGTTCATCCACTCCCCACTCATTTCATCTCATTACATTTTGATTTATTTTTGTAAAAAAATACACTTTTATATTATGAAATTTTTATATCATGGGTGTGTTTGTAAGTTCCCTGTGAATATGTTGTATTATGGCACATGATTGGGTGATGGGTGAGTTCTTGTGGTAAATGAGGAAATTGTAATGAATGAATGGGTCATAAGTCTGATGAGTTAATGTTGACCAGCCCCTCCCCACTTCCCCTTCAGCCTTGTGTCAAGATTGTTTATTGTTAAATGAATAACAATCATTCTATTGATTAGGCGCCTTTAGCAAGCAAGTATCTTGATTCTGCTTATCGGAATACAGTGGCCGCTCTTATTTTTGTGGGTTGGACAGGTCCTACTAACATATCTTATTTTTAGTTTGAATGTTTTTGTTATATTTTTTAATCCAACTTTATACTTATTGGGACCTTTCAATATCTATATTAGCTAAGTTTACTTTTATACCTGAAACTTAAACAAGAAAATATTTTATTAAGAAAATAATTCTAATATTAAATTAATAATATTCTTTTAAGAAAATAACGGATTTTTTTTGCCAACATTATTTCTTAATATAAGCATTATATTTAGTCGGTACACACATTCAAGTAGACATCTGTTTCTGAGACGGTGAAATTAATATCTACCGGCCTAGAAATTGAAAGTCTTATTAAAGAAAATTTGCCTTTCAACAGGAAATAACCTTGTATTCTCTTTTTAATCAGTAGAGTAATTGGCTATAGTCAAATATAATTGCTCAACAAACAGAATTGGCAAAGTTTGCAATAAACAATGACAAGAGAATGAAAAGAACAGGGCAAAAATAATATCAAGTGTTAATCAACATTAGTAGCAGAGTGTAGTTTCAATTTACAGACTTCATTACCATCCAAGTGCTAATTTTCCAGTGTACCATTAAACACATTGTCTGACTTAAGATAAATTGTCTATAAGTCCTTAACTGAGCCAATGTCAATTGATATTCCTTTTCCTGTTAATTCTTCATGTTGGGTGTAAACTATATCAGGGTTTTTCAAACAGTTGGTCCTGACCCTTCAGTGGCAAGATAAATAAAATGGGTCATGACAAAAAAGAAAGAAAGAAAGAAAGAAAGAAAATACCCAAAGGAGAGCAAAGTGCAGAATATAAACAACTCTAAATGTTGCATGGCACTCATAAAGCATCACTACTTTTTCATCGAGATAAGCCTGTATTATATTTTATTTTTTAAATATAATTATATATATATATATATATATATACTAGCAGCATGGCCCGAAGTTGCCCGTGCTTGATTAAAAAATTGTACGACTCATACAGCAATCGCTATCACTAGACTTAAAATACTTTTGCCCTTCCTTGCCTTTAAAGGAGTGCTCTTTGCCATGCTGATGTTGCTACAATCCTTAATTCTTGCCTATCTCACACTGCAAATTTTTTCTAAGCTCTATACTAAACATTAAATCTGTTACGAAAAAAGAACTAAACAAAATGAACACAAAACAATCAGCTTTAAAAAAGGACTCGTAATTGGAAAAACTGAATGAAAAAAGAATGTTAACAACAAATACTTTTTCACATCCAACCCAGTTCTGCAGAATCAGAATCAACGTTGAGTTTAAGCAAGCGAATGAGCCAATTGGAGTAAAGTGCCATGCAGATTTAAATTTTTCCCCACTTGTGACGAATGCAGCTATTGATTTTTTTTGCATGCTAGCATGCTAGTTAACATTCATGTCAGTCAGCTGTTGGCTCTCACGCTGGTCAATAGAATCTTCCTGCCTATTCGTGGCAGCCAGCTATTGGCTCTCACGCTGGCCAGGAGAAAATGACTGCAAACTATATGAAAACTGCCATAGAAGCCATAGCATGAAAAAATTGATTATTTCCTCTATTGATGGAAGTTGGGAAATGCAAAGTCGATCTTGGCCTTCCTGCTAACTTGGAGCATGTGCATGTAAATTTTGGTGCAAATCCGTCAAAAATTGCGGCCATGCATTCGTTACACACACACACACACACACACACACACATATACATTATATATATATATATATATATATATATATATATATATATAGTCTGTTCTCATTGAGTTTATGTATCTTGTTTATCAAACTTGTGGACTGAGTGACATCAGTTCTCTCTCACAAAGAGACCCCGCACCAAAACTTAGCTACGAAGGTGTTGCTTTTACAGCTACTTGTGTGAACTGGGATTTTCCACATTAATTCAATTTAAGACAAAGAACAGAGACAGGCTCAACACTGCACCTGATATGTGTGTAGCATTGTCTTCCGGTGTTCCCAACTGGAATAAACTGTTTATAAACAAGCAAGCACATCCATCTCATTAAATCACATTTTTTTCAAATATTATTTACTTCATTTTTGTGTCAAAATTTCCTTTAAATTTGTTTTTCTAAAAGTAATAATTTTATATTCATACAAATAGATACATGTGTGATACTGGTAAAGGGAAAAGGGTTCATTCAAAATATGAACTGGAACAGATGGGGAGGTTTAAAAATACAGAATCATATATAAAAAGAAAGAAGGAAAGAAATGATTTCCTATTGAAAATCTAGCTTTTAAGAAAATACAGACCTGAAAAGAATGACTTTATTGGTTTTGGGAAAAAGATATTATCAGAAACCATGTGGAAGGCGTCAACCCACAATGTCTGACAAGGAATAGGAAAAAAATACATTCAAGGTTAGTTGAGAATTTTGGAAATGGAAGCAGAAATTGATTTATGTCTGCTTAATTAAAATGGAAGTTACAAAACATGTCTCATGATTACCAGACAGAAGAAGGGGTGAACTGAGTTATAATAATTGGTAATTTTGAAGATTTTATAGAATCGAGAAACTGATTTATATCTGCCTGTCAAAGACCAGAAATAGCTTCACCGATTTTAGAAATGTAAACAAATTGAGAAATAGGGTTTTATTCTTCACTTCAAAAATTGAAATACGAAATGGACCTGTAGGGTTCATGAATATGATTAAGTAAAAAAATATGAAGACAAATTTTGCTAATAGTGGAACATCTGGTAAATGTCTGCTTAAATAAACAGGACAGGGGACTGAGAAAGTTATTGAAAATTAAGATAGTTACAATTAATGATTAAAAATAAGAACCTCCCTTCTTCCCTCTCAGTTTAAAAATCAGATTTGTCAAAGAGACTGCTGAAGTGTTAGGCTTAGATGAAATACTAAATGGAGGAGTAAGGAGAAATTACCTCCACCGATTTGGAAGTAATGGTGTGAAGCATAAATAAGAGAAAGAATGAGTTATAAGGGCATCAACCACCACCAGTAGGGCAAATAGTTCTCCCAAATTTGGAAACATAATTAATATTGTGAACCAGACAACAAAGAACTCTTGTTCAAATTGATAAAGAAACCTGGGGAATCAAAAAAAAATCAAATACTGTCAATATTTCAGTCTTGGGTTGAAGTCAATATAAGCAGAGTGCTTAAAAATAAACCAGGGAAAAGATGAAAAAAAGTGGTGAAGAGCAGATGAAGGGGTTCTTTTGCAAAAGTCATGTGGATTTCAAACAGCACTTTTGTCTGTTTTGAGACCTTATCCAAGAATTACCACAAACAGTCTGTTATGGTGAAACACACCTACTCTATAGTTAATAGACTCTCCCACCTAATATATGTAGGAGTAGTAATAGAAACGGGGGTTGGTGAGTTGGTCAGTCGATGTCGGACGACAGTTAGTCGAATACAAAAGTATCAGGGACCACAACTAGATTACTCTGATAATATGCCTGTTATATCAAGTTCCTAACATTTTGTATGTTCTCTATTTTAGGACCGACTTAGTACAAATATAAGCCTCCACTGTGAAATCACTCCACAACAGTGTCCCTATAGAGATTTTAGCAGGAAGGGTTAAAGTTGTTATACAAAGAACTACATAAACCAAATTGAAAATTGATCTGAAGAATCTTTCATTTTTATTTCATCTCTGAGAACATTTCATTTTTTTTCCCTTCATAACACAGCTTCACCATGGCTCAAACCAGCACTACGATTACTGACGATATTTGATCTCCACTGCTCTGTGATCAAGAAACACAACATGGATGGAGCAAAGTGTGGACCAGGATGGTCACCGAATAATGGCCCAAAGACCAGTGACAGTACATGCAATTCCAATATGTGTGATCATAAATAATACATGTAAATTGTCGATGCTAAATAAACGAACCTCGTGAACAGAGTTTCTCCTTGATTTATTACACATTGGTATAATGTGTCGCAGTGCAAAATGTGGTTCTTGCTGTGGGTTCCAGTTTAATAAAAATAAAATTTGAAAAACACTGTCCTAGAATGATAAAAGTCCAACATGGCAAAGGAGAAAACCTTAAATCTTAATGCATTTTTTATATTTAAGAAAAAGAGGTTCTAAATCAGTTTTACCAATTTTCCCTATATTTAAGCATTTCACAAAAAAGAAAATTATTCGGTTTTATGCATTTCTTGTGTTGGTTACTATCATAGACATCTCAAGAGAAATGACTTTAGTAAAATGTTTATGGAAAAACAGATTTTATTGCACTATTCTTTATCCTTCCCAGTTTTTCTTTTCCATTTTAATTTGATTTGTATTTTTATATAAATAGATACATGCAATTCCAACATATCATAAGAAATATATATATATATATTTATTTCAATTAAAAGGTGAAATTATAATTTATAAATTCATGAATCATTCATACAAAAAACAAATATAGAGGTTAATGATTTAAATGGCGAGAATACATCGTATTCTTAACAATATAAATAAGATACATCAACCCTGAACCTGTATATGAATGATATGATCCCTGTTTTTTGTATGAATGATTCATGAATTTGTAAATTATAATTGCACCTTTTAATTGAAATTAAAATAACTGATCCAACGTGCAACTCTCGGATAAGTGTGACATTACTGTAATTATTGAACAATATAGTTCACTGCCATATTCACAGAAAATCTACCAGTAAAAAAGAATTCTCTTATTGCTATATTTGTACAAAACCGCACAACCTTAAAATTTAAATTCAAACTCAGCGTTGCGACTGCATGTTCCAAAACAATAACACATTTCTCATAGCATTTTTTCGGATTACATCTCAATTTTCATTGTCCTCTTATTACTGAGAAGTACAAACAAGAACAAAATCTACTTCCATACCTGATGATGTCTGTAGGAACAGATGAAAGCTTGTAAAAAATTAAAAAGACCTTATGCAACTGGAATTTATAAACAGGGATCATATCATTCATATACAGGTTCGGGGTTGATGTATCTTATTTATATTGTTTGCGATGATGTATTCTCGTCATTTAAATCATTAACCTCTATATTTGTTTTTTGTATGAATGATTCATGAATATATATATATATATATATATATATATATATATAAAAACTGTTAATGCTAAATAAATGAACCTAGTGTACAGAGTTTGTCTTTGATTTATTACACGTAGGTATAATGGATTGCAAAACAAAATGTGATTCTTGCTGTGGGTCATAGTAAAATAAAAAAGTTTGAAAAATGCTGCTCCAATTGTTCTTATTAGTAGAAGCTTAACTAGTCCCACTTTTACTGCTTTTACGCCCAAGCAAACGATATATGCAAAAAGTAATAAGGCAAAAAGTTCACAAACTAAGAATGGTGTTGACACTCAAAAGCAGATACAGATAAGCAACTGCAGCATTCTGGTTTCAAGACAAGAAAGACCAGAACTGAGTCGGATGAGACCAAGAAGTGACCTAATCTTATTGGTTAGGGAAAATCCCAGCCTGCATCTGTGTGATTTGTCTATAAATTCAGGAGTGGGGGGGTGTTTTGCAGATATTCCTATAGTGACTGGAACCAACACCCCTCCCCTTCAATCAAAGGGATGAGTGCTCTTATTTTCATCCCCTTACCCCTTTCTAAGGGGCCAAGAAATACAAACAAAATATACATCTTGACTGGAACCAATAAAGGCTGTACATATCTATCTCATTCACTTCATTATCTATCTACTATCTAATTCAGTTCATTATCTATCTATCTATGTATCTCATTCACTTCAATATCTATCTATCTCATTCACTTCATTCTCTATCTATCTATCTATCTATCTCATTCAGTTCATTATCTATCTATCTCATTCACTTCATTATCTATCTATCTATCTCATTCACTTCATTCTCTATCTATCTATCTATCTCATTCACTTCATTCTCTATCTATCTATCTATCTATCTATCTATCTCATTCACTTCATTCTCTATCTATCTATCTATCTATCTATCTCATTCACTTCATTCTCTATCTATCTATCTATCTATCTCATTCACTTCATTCTCTATCTATCTATCTACCTCATTCACTTCATTCTCTATCTATCTATCTATCTATCTATCTATCTATCTCATTCATTCATTCATCTATCTATTCATCTATCTCTCATCTATCTATCTATCTCATTCACTTCATTCTCTATCTATCTATCTATCCTCATTCTCTTCATTCTCTATCTATCCATCTATCCATCCATCTATCTCATTCACTTCATTCTCATTCTATCTATCTATCTATCTATCTCATTTTATCTTCATTATCAATCTATCTATCTATCTATCTCAAATCACTACTTTCTCTCTAATCAATCTATCTATCTATCTATCTCATTCACTTCATTCTCTATCTATCTATCTCATTCACTTCATTCTCTATCTATCTATCTATCTCATTCACTTCATTCTCTATCTATCTATCTATCTCATTCACTTCATTCTCTATCTATCTTTCTATCTATCTATCTCATTCAGTTCATTATCTATCTATCTATCTCATTCACTTCATTCTCTATCTATCTATCTATCTCATTCAGTTCATTATCTATCTATCTATCTCATTCACTTCATTCTCTATCTATCTATCTCATTCACTTCATTCTCTATCTATCTATCTCATTCACTTCATTCTCTATCTATCTATCTATCTATCTCATTCTCATTCATCTTCATTATCTATCTTCATTCATCTCATTATCTATCTATCTATTTCATTCATTCATTCTCTATCTATCTATCTATTAAATATTCATTCATTATCTATCTATCATTCATTCTCATTATTCTTTTCTATCTATCTCATTCACTTCATTATTTATCTATCTCATTAAGTTCATTATCTATCTATCTATCTATCTCATTCACTTCATTATTTATCTATCTCATTAAGTTCATTATCTATCTATCTATCTATCTATCTATCTATCTAATTCACTTCATTATCTATCTATCTAGTCAAAGAGCTTAAAATTAATGTTGTCCTAGGGATGATAAAATCTTAGTTTGATTGATTTGTTTTTTTATGGCTTATCAACCTTTTGCTGGTTATTTAAAGCTGCCAGTAAATATTTTGGGACTGTTAAAATTTTTTTGAAGACAATGACGATGTGCAAGTGGTGCAATAGATAACAGCTCAGAATGAGAAATAGAAGATCCGAGTTCAAATTCCAGTCAGGTTTGTTGCATTTAACTTATGTGCAAATACACTTATGAATCCTTCTCTATACACCCCGCCACCAGCTGTGAGATAAATAGCAAGGCAGACCAGGTTATATAGCCTTGGTTGACAACCAGTCTATCACACAAAAAAATAGCAACCTACTGCGGGAAAATTTCCTGCCTAGTCAGTCCTGAATTGAAAGAGACATGATCCCCCTTTTTTCTTAGAAAGGCCGTAATGTCTGATTCAAATCCCTTGAAAAAGGGAAAGGATTATCCATTCCTTAAAGATTAAAGATTTTGGCATCCAGTTTAAAATATCATAAATTACTCTTCTGTTAAGTTGGCAGAGGCAGCTGGCTACCTTTCACGGCACATTAGTGCATCCAGACACAATTGTTGAGAAATGCTCCTATAGACAAATGTTTTAAACAGGGGCAAACAATTTGAACATTTGAGGGATCGATATGTTTATTATTGAGATGTTTGCATAATCAATACAATAAGTTTAATGCACACATGTTGTTTTACATTACTGTATACCTACTTTTGCACATCTTGTATAAGTAGATATTTATCTATATACACCTGATCCGTTTGGTAATTGAGTATAACAACCTCTGACAAATTTGAACCATGAATATAGATTCAGGGAAACATAGATAGATAGATAGATAGATAGATAGATATGAACAGACTGAGATAGATAGATAGATATGAACAGACTGAGATAGATAGATAGATAGATAGATATGAACAGACTGAGATAGATAGATAGATAGATAGATAGATAGATATGAACAGACTGAGATAGATAGATAGATAGATAGATAGATAGATATGAACAGACTGAGATAGATAGATAGATATGAACAGACTGAGATAGATAGATAGATAGATAGATAGATATGAACATAACTTGATAGATAGATAGATAGATAGATAGATAGATATATAGATAGATATGAAACAGATATGAGATAGATAGATAGATAGATAGATAGATATATAGATAGATAATGAACAGTCTGAGATAGATAGATAAATAGATAGATAGATAGATAGATAGATAATGAACAGTCTGAGATAGATAGATAGATAGATAATGAACAGTCTGAGATAGATAGATAGATAGATAGATAGATAGATAATGAACAGTCTGAGATAGATAGATAGATAGATAATGAACAGTCTGAGATAGATAGATAGATAGATAGAAGATAGATAGATAGATAACAGTCTAGATAGATAGATAGATAGATAATGAACAGTCTGAGATAGATAGATAGATAGATAGATAATGAACAGTCTGAGATAGATAGATAGATAGATAGATAGATAATGAACAGTCTGAGATAGATAGATAGATAGATAGATAGATAATGAACAGTCTGAGATAGATAGATAAGATAGATAATGAACAGTCTGAGATAGATAGATAGATAGATATAGATAGATAATAGATACAGTCTGAGATAGATAGATAAGATATAATAATGAACAGTCTGAGATAGATAGATAGTTAGTTTGACATGAACAGACTGAGATTGAAAGAATGAAATTTAACACCTATATATATATATATATATATATATATATATATATAGAGAGAGAGAGAGAGAGAGAGAGACATGAACAGATTGAGATAGATAGTGGGTACGGGCGAACCGGTTGAGAAACACTTAATGATGTAAAAAGAATTTGCTGAACAAAGGGAGGCAACAATTAGGAAAAAAAAATGACAAAATTACCTCCCTTGAGAAATCCCAATTTCCAGCTTTGCCTGATGAATTGTAACTATTTCAACTACTTTATACTTAACCAGAAAAAGATTTACAGAAATCTAAAGAGACGAGACATTATTTAATTAGAACAAATAAATGACGGAAATCGTTACAGATATATTTTTAGTAATTGGTGGCGTTGAGAGAAACTATTTTTTATACACATGTAATTCCGACTTTGTCCTTTCAGTTGGCTCCATGGTCGATTTTGCTAGAATCACACATCTGCTTAAGAAGAAAAAGAAGGGAGGTAGGCTCTGTTCCTGGCAGGGGCAGAGTTTTTCTTCTTAATTTCTGTTATTAATTCCACTGTTTAATAGAATAAAAAAAATATGGGGATAGCTTTGTAATAAGAAATAATGTTGGGTAAAAAAATCCTTTAAAAAATTACAGCCTATTTTCTATGTTCAATTTTCCTTTTTTTCTGACACTAAAATTTCCTTATCACCTATACTAATTTGATAAAAAACTTTTATTTAAATAAAAAAAAAATGAAGCAAATTTAAATTATCAATTGCCAAATTTAAAGGGCTCTCATCCCTGTTGGAGGAAACCTTCCCCGACTGACCATGTCCTTAGGAGTGTAGTTGTACTACAGTGTAACCCGGATATAAGAGAGTTGTCAGGACCGGAGAAGAAGTCTCTTATATCCGGGTTTCTCTTATATCCGGGTTTGGTCTATTTTATATACATTAACACAGGCTCTAATTTGGGACCAGTGAAAATCTCTCTTATATCCGGGTTTCTCTTATAACCGGGTTACACTGTACTAACAAATTAACCCATAATTGGACGTTTTTAAATTCAGAGTTTTCCTTCTCCTAGACTGGTTGCCAACCAAGTCTATAGAACCCAGTCTGTACTACTATTTACCCATAGCTGGGTGGGGGTGGGAGGAAGAGTTGGATTTATACCTTTTCCAAGGGTATTTAGTTCCTAGGTCAATAGTCGGGAATATCGAGTCAATGTGAATGATCCTTCCCATAGCTGCATTGTATGTGCTACGCCAGGGCTACATGAATTCAGAGTTTTTCTTTCTCCAAGATCAGTTGCCACTCAACACTATAGGACTGAGTCTATTCTGCTATTACTATATATATATAATTACTATATTTCTCCACCGCCATAGCTGGGGGGGGGTAAAGAGATGGATTTATATCTTTGCATGTAGATGAATATAACAAAGTTGAATTTGAACTCGGCTTTACGATTCCTCAATCCAAGCCACAATCCATTACTCCACCGTTCCTCCATAAGATACCTAGAACAATTATTGTAATAAGTGGATGAGTTTTAATTAATTGTAAAGAAAATATTTAGGACTGACAGAGCTTGATAACAATAACCATTTGATGACATCACCCATGATTACAATAAACGGTATAGTAAGGCAGTATATTTGGTGTATCATGAAAAAAGTACAAAATAAACAAGGAGCTGTACAGAAAACTGCTAAGATAAACAGGATTACTAATCCAAAAAGAATATGCAATGTTATCTGCCCTCACCTGGCATCTTGGCTTCAGTTTTTCCCACCACTCTAACGTATCTTCATTCCTTTTTAGTTGGTGTTTTGTTTTATCAAGGTATTGGACTCATGTTGATTTTGAAGTATGGAACTGTTTTACTTGCAGGATGCTTTTAGCTCTTTGGCGCTACTTTTGGTAACAATAACCACAGACCAAGCCAACGTCTTACCCACCAATTTTGCTAACTCAGCTGGAAATTTGGTTATTGTCTTCAAACCAGAGACAAAAGCCCGAAGAGTTTTCTTTTCACAGGTATGAGAAATATTGCCAGAAATATTTCAAATCTTAGAATTAAGGAGATATTATTTATGGTGGAATCTTTGAGGTGAGGAATTATTATTCTATGCTTTCGGACCAATATCCTCATCTTGGTTGTTATACAAACAATGATTTAGCCATTTCATCACCTCCCCAGCCTTTTCCAGGTGTTTGTCTTTGTACCTGATAAACTTTAGGGAATTTTCAACCAAGCCCTTTATTCAATCAAGAAATAACAAAGCAAATAATAATGGTAATTCTTCACCTCAAAGATGCTGACAAATGCTTAGAGTTTTACAACCAAGATGAGAATTTTAGTTTGAATAGCAAGGTATATAATAATTCCTCATCTTGGAGATTCAGACAAATTTTGAGAGTAAAACAACCAAGATAAGGATTCTGGCACAAATAGAAAAGAATTTTATAAAGATTAACTAGTCTTAAGTAAAACGTTTTTTAGACAATTTTTCTGCAAACCCCGCAAGAAGTGTCAAAAATCGTAAAAGTGTTTTTTCAAAAAAAACTATTCAATTTTGCCTTACATTATTTGTTCTTAATATAATTCTTTTTTTTTACTTACTGCTAAGAAAGTTGGTTCACTGTAGTGTGCTAGGAAATTTCTCTCAAGAATCTATCTTACATATTTATAAGTCTACCATTCATCCTTGCTTTGAATATTGCTACCTCATCTGGTCTGGTGCTTCTGCTATATATTTAGAGATTCTTGATAAAATACAAAGGAGAATCTATCTTCCATATTTATAAGTCTACCATTCATCCTTGCTTTGAATATTGCTGCCACATCTGGTCTGGTGCTTCTGCTATATATTTAGAGATTCTTGATAAAATCCAAAGAAGAATCTATCTTACATATTTATAAGTCTACCATTCATCCCTGCTTTGAATATTGCTGCCTCATCTGGTCTGGTGCTTCTGCTATATATTTAGAGATTCTTGATAAAATCCAAAGAAGAATCTATCTTACATATTTATAAGTCTACCATTCATCCTTGCTTTGAATATTGCTACCTCATCTGGTCTGGTGCTTCTGCTATATATTTAGAGATTCTTGATAAAATCCAAAGGAGAATCTATCTTACATATTTATAAGTCTACCATTCATCCTTGCTTTGAATATTGCTGCCACATCTGGTCTGGTGCTTCTGCTATATATTTAGAGATTCTTAAAATCTAAAGAAGAATCTATCTTACATATTTATAAGTCTACCATTCATCCTTACTTTGAATATTGCTGCCACATCTGGTCTCGTGCTCTTGCTATATATTTAGAGATTCTTGATAAAATCCAAAGAAGAATTCATAATGTTATTGATCCTGACTTGACATCTTGGCTTCAGTCACTTTCCCACCACTGTAACTGTATCTTTTCTATAAATATATATATATATATATATAAATCTATAAATATATTTATAGTAAATGTGAGGTGAGAAGCTATAAAACAATAAAATTAGTGATCCTTGGGAAAGGTATGACTAATTTTCTCTTCTTGATCAGATATTGGTTAAATAAATACCAGGGCAGACTGTGCTCTCTAGGCAAGCAGTAAGAAGAAGAAAAACTTTGAATTCAATACGTTGGAGAGAAGGCACTACAGAATCTTTCCAAAGTGCAATAAAGGGGTAAACAGACAGGCATTCCTCACTCAAGATTTCCAGTGACTGGCCAATGATTACTCAACATTACATTTTGATTCCCAATCTTGTTGGTGTGTTCCAAAAGCAAGAACTATGGAGTTGGAACACAAAATCATTGACTCCAAATCCTATTTTTGGCACGTCCAACTCCGACCCCTCCTTATGTAATTAAGTGATCATGGCCTACTAATCTCATAAAGCTATGCATACACTCCTAACTTGAGTAGGCCTTTATCATTAGAACTGGTTTATATCAAAGAATAAAGATATTGTGGCTTTTATATCATACCTATTCATTCTTCACAGAATTAGAGACAAAATCTTTGAAAGGATATAGAAGAAATAGCAATAAAAAAATGCCATAATGTAATACTTTTTACATATATATATATATATATATATATATATATATATATATATATATCTTTGCAGATAAGAAATAAATACAGAAAAAAATAAAACTATGAGTCAAGTTGAAATATAATCTTTTACAGGATGTAAAATACAACAAGAATAAAAATATCATAATGTAAGATTTATATATATATATATATATATATATATATATATATATATATATATTAAGAAATGGACAAAGTCCGACAATTTATTTATTAAAGACATTTTTTTATAGATACAAGTATTTAAGTAAATGCTCTGTTTATAATAAACAGTATTAAATAACATTTACCGGCCTGAATGTCCGAGAAATTTTCATAGAAAATATTCGTTCTTTGACAGGATTTGAACCTGCATCCTATACAGAACCGTCATTTACGCTGTCATGCCTTACCGATCGGCCACAAAGAAGCGTTCGGCAGACAAGGTCGAATTTACTGCTTATAAACTTCAATATATATATATATATTATATATATATATATATTATCTGTATATATATATATATATATGTTATAGTCAATGATGAAATTATTTGTACAGCCATCAATGTTGAATTTTTTCATCCATTTCTCAGAATCTAATGCCCTTATGATGCCAGGTTTTTTATATGTTAATAAGCACAAAAAAATGGAATATAAAACTCAATTTTCAGAACAATAATTTAAATACAACAAATTCTAAAGGCTAATTATGCAAAATAGCAAAAGACAACAAAATTATTTGTACAGAATGAAAAATAGAAATGAACTGAACAATTTTCACAGAATTCATTATAAATACATCCACATCAGCAGAAGTGTTAATCATATGCTTTTTTCATTTTCTGTTTCTGACATCAAAATCAGAATAAAAAAAATAGATAATGTTTTTCAACTCTTGCATCAAAGGCACCCACCCCCAAAAAAAACTACAACTCATCCTTTATTTCTTTACATACAGAACAAATTAAAAAGTCATTTTGTTTCACATTGTGACCCACAATTCTTTGTTAAAAGAGAAATGTATCTACTAACAAATGACCTAAATTTGTATTCTCACAGATTAAACAAATGATAGAAAAATTTATCAGCGTCATCTGTTTGTTGTTTTGATAACATTTGCTGTTAATATTTTGCTGAAAAAAAAAAAAAAAAAAGAAACAAAAATCTTTCACCCACATACAAACTACGATAGAGAAATTGTCATCTAACTTATTCAAAAATGAAAATAACACTGACATCTCACTTTAACAGATATATTTACCAAAATTACACAAAAATATCTTGAAATACTAAAGAGTAAATTTATACAATGAAATCGCCATTGTTTTCAACCACAGCCTCCAGAGGTATATATATATATATATATATATATATATATGATAAATACAAATAAAATTTTTCACTCAGCAGATTGATGTTATATTCAGATTATATATATATATATATATATATATATTTTCTTTGTTAAATGACACCAAAAAGCTTTGACTGTCCAGCACTATCAGGATCAGAGTGTAGTATAGGATTGCTTTGTGAAAAGAGCAACACACACAGATACACATATATACAGTGTGCAACGAGATAAATTTTCCTATAAATTACCCAATAATGAAAACAACACTGACATCTCATTTTAACAGATATTCACTCCTGGTCAAAATCTTAAAACCAGATTGAAAAGGGTTAAAAAATAATATAAAATACTGTTACTCTAATCGAAGTATATTTTCAAAACATTTACATTTAATTAGAAAATGTAGTTTATCAATAAATAAGTGATTTAAGATTTTAATCGGGTATTGAACTCACACTCATTGGGTACTGTCACTGGATCTAACCAATGCTTTTATCCATGTGTCCTTGAGGACACAACTACCACTTGAAGAAGGCCGGAGCGTACGATGACCAAAATGTTGTGATAAATATGGTGACAAAGATGAGGAAAATAGCCCAAATAATGTAAATAGTGTACATAATACCTCATCTCAGAAATATAGACAGATACTGAAAGGCCGAAACATGGTAATAAATATGGTGACAAAGATGAAGACAATCATCCAAATAATGTAAATAGTGTACATGATACCTCATCTTAGAAATATAGGCAATTATTTGTTTCTCTCCTTTGCAACCAAATGCCCCTCATTATAACAACTGGTAACACCTAGCAATTGATTTAATATAATCACTTCACTTCACGTCGATGGTAAATTGAGCCTACGAATACACAAAAAGTTTCTCTTCTGGAGGTTAGCATCAGCCATGTTGATGACAGGCAAAAAAAAATTCTCTATGGTGATTAAACGAAAGCAGTTTTGTTTTGGAGGTATTAACCTTTTGAACCCTGCCCTCCTGCTGAGTACAGATTCTTCGACACTCGTCCCCTGTTGTTCATCTCATAAAACTGCACACTAGAAATGCACATGACTCTGGTTAGTATACTGGCTGCCTGGTTATATGCATTTGCACACAGCAGCTGGTACACTGGCTTCTTGAGTTCAAAGGGTTAAAATTTACAAGCCATTCCTTGCCCCAGTTAACCACTGATTAGACATACTTTACAAGAGTAGTTGCCAGTTTTACTTTGTTGGACCTGTCGGACTTGCTACTAAGACTGGAGTAAATAGCTGCATCATCAGTATAAATATCTAGTCGTGAACTAATGACATCGGGAAGGTCATTGATGATGATAATAATGTAGGTCAAAGGTTAGAACCATGGGAAATCTCTGCATTAATGTGAAATGAACAAGAACTGTGTCCATTTAACACAACCTTCATTACACAATTTCCTTGGAACACTTGGATTAAACCGAATATATGTCCAGATATCGTAACACTTGAACTTGTGGAGAAGGCCTGCATGCCAAACTTTGTCAAATGCCCACAGATCAAGCTTTAATGTTCTTATCTAAAGCTTAATAGGAAAATTCACAGCTGTTAACACATTAGTGGTAGACCTTTGGGAAATAGAAGCCATATTGTTTACACAATTTATTAGGGACACTTGGATTAAGACAAATATTTGTCCAAATGTCGTAATACTTGAACTTGTGGAGAAGGCCTGTATGCCAAACCCCGTCAAAAGCCTTTGAGATATCTAGGCCCACAGATCAAGCTTTAATGTTCTTATCTAAAGATTAATAGGAAAATTCACAGCTGTTAACACATTAGTGGTAGACCTTTTGGGAAATAGAAGCCATATTGTTTACACAATTTATTAGGGGACACTTGGATTAAGACAAATATTTGTCCAAATGTCGTAATACTTGAACTTGTGGAGAAGGCCTGTATTCAAACCCCGTCAAAAAGCCTTTAGATATCTAGGCCCACAGATCAAGCTTTTAATGTTCTTATCTAAAATTTAATAGGAAAATTCACAGCTGTTAACACATTAGTGGTAGACCTTTGGGAAATAGAAGCCATATTGTTTACACAATTTATTAGGGACACTTGGATTAAGACAAATATTTGTCCAAATGTCGTAATACTTGAACTTGTGGAGAAGGCCTGTATGCCAAACCCGTCAAAAGCCTTTGAGATATCTAGGCCCACAGATCAAGCTTTAATGTTCTTTCTTATCTAAAATTCACAGCTGTTAACACATTAGTGGTAGACCTTTGGGAAATAGAAGCCATATTGTTTACACAATTTATTAGGGACACTTGGATTAAGACAAATATTTGTCCAAATGTCGTAATACTTGAACTTGTGGAGAAGGCCTGTATGCCAAACCCCGTCAAAAAAGCCTTTGAGATATCTAGGCCCATCAAGCTTTAATGTTCTTATCTAAAGATTAATAGGAAAATTTCACAAACACATTATTAGACAAATAGAAGCCATATTGTTTACACAATTTATTAGGGACACTTGGATTAAGACAAATATTTGTCCAAATGTCGTAATACTTGAACTTGTGGAGAAGGCCTGTATGCAAACCCCGTCAAAAGCCTTTGAGATATCTAGGCCCACAGATCAAGCTTTAATGTTCTTATCTAAAAAGATTAATAGGAAAATTCACAGCTGTTAACACATTAGTGGTAGACCTTTGGGAAATAGAATATATATTGTTTACAGGATTAAGACAAATATTTGTCCAAATGTCAATACTTGAACTTGTGGAGAAGGCCTGTATGCCAAACCCCGTCAAAAAGCCTTTGAGATATCTAGGCCCAAGATCAAGCTTTAATGTTCTTATCTAAAGATTAATAGGAAAATTCACAGCTGTTAACACATTAGTGGTAGACCTTTGGGAAATAGAAGCCATATTGTTTTACACAATTTATTAAAGGACACTTGGATTAAGACAAATATTTGTCCAAATGTCGTAATACTTGAACTTGTGGAGAAGGCCTGTATGCCAAACCCCGTCAAAAGCCTTTGAGATATCTAGGCCCACAGATCAAGCTTTAATGTTCTTATCTAAAGATTAATAGGAAAATTCACAGCTGTTAACACATTAGTGGTAGACCTTTGGGAAATAGAAGCCATATTGTTTACACAATTTATTAGGGACACTTGGATTAAGACAAATATTTGTCCAAATGTCGTAATACTTGAACTTGTGGAGAAGGCCTGTATGCCAAACCCCGTCAAAAGCCTTTGAGATATCTAGGCCCACAGATCAAGCTTTAATGTTCTTATCTAAAGATTAATAGGAAAATTCACTGATAGCTGTTAACACATCAGTGGTAGACCTGGAGAAATAGAAGCAAAGCAGTAATGCCACTACAACACAGGGGGTTAATGGGTGCGAAAGTGAATGAGAACGAGAAGACTGGAAATGGGGAGGATTTAGGAAAGGACAAAAAGGAACGGGGTTCAAAAAGACAGAAGATGGTGATTGATATTGCATCTAAACTTTTGATGATTGTAGTTATCAGGGAAGCAAGAAATCGGAAGGTAGTTACACAGGTGGGAAGTGATGAAATCCCAGCTTACAACACCTGGTATTCTTAAGTGCTCACCCATCTAAGTACTGACCATGCTTGATGTTGCTTAACCTCAGTGAGCATACAGGAACTGGTGTTTTAACGTGAAGTGGCCATAAGGATCTGTCAGTAGGACAGGAGTAAACTCTAAAATAAATGTCAGGGTGAAAAACCAAATACCAGGAGCTTGCTTGAGAGATTCAGAAATGTAGCAACAATGGTAGCTGTACTAATTAATTAATTAATTAATATACTAATTAATTAATTAATTAGCCTTGAGGTCAGAGAGAGCTTCAATTTTGTTATCTCAAAGGAAACCAGGGTTAAAAAAATCCAAGAACTAAAAAAATGAATAATATAAAAAGTGTTATTGCTAAAGATGGCAAATATCTTGCAGAAGATACAAGAATTCTGAGGAAACTACATACCCCTTAACTGTATTCAGAGAATTACAGTGTGAAAAGGTGTAAAAATGCTGATCAGTGCCTTATGAATTTTAACTTCAAAATATAAAATGAAAAAATAAATTTACATTTTTCTAAAACCGAAGTTTTGAAATTTCTTTTTATATAGACAGGAATAAAATAGAAGCAATTTATATTGTTTAATAAACCTGTTAAATTATTATTTTACATATTTTTGTAAGTGAAAAAGGAAAAAAAAACGTTTATTAAAGGAAAGACAATGAACAGTCCGGTGTTAGGGTTAAAGAAGAGTTACTTCCCTTTGTATTTGAACGCGCAACTGGCTTTCTCGACCGTAAACATCGTTGATACATAAATACAAGAGAAATAACAAATTAATCAGGATTTAATGACAGATTTTAGCCATTGTTCAAAGAATTGGCCACTGGTCAAGCGAAACCAGCAGGATAAACAAACTTGGCACGAAAAAACAAAAGCAAACACAGCAAATAAAAATGGACACGAAAGATACACACTCACATCCAGACACACACACGAAGTAATTGTGTTTATTGTTTCGAGTTTCTAAGGAATTTATAAACATCAGAATCTTTTACCGCCCTTTTTGCCAATGGGCGAAAACAAAAGACAACAATGAGATGAGACAGAAATAAAAACTTGGAACTGACTTCAGATTAATCTATAACGCGATCGGCAGTACGTCTTTTTTTTTTCACACCAGGCCAAACTAAAAGAATTGTGTTGCGAAAGAACCAAAGCCAGAAAGAACCATTTTTGTGGGCATTGGTACAAGATCCAAGGCTGCAATTCTTTCAACGGAGAGGACGGCCGAGACTAGAAACTGGCAGAATTTCGGCATGTCTGTGAGTATTTTGTGAGTGTAGGCCTGTGATCAAGAAAGCAAAGGGTGTGTGTGTGTGTGTGTGTGTGTGTGGGTGGGCAGGGGTAAAAGAATGTTTGAAGGGCAGGTGGGTTGAGCTCTGCTGACAAAAAGGGGATCCTATTAAGATTTGTTGGAAGTTCAGACAAGATTTGAGCCAAGATTTCATTGATCCACAGCAGCTAATGAAACGTTCCACGTTTATATATATATATATATATATATATATATATATATATATATATATATATATATATATATATATATATATATATATAGATGAAGATCAAATATGGATCAAATCTGACAGGATGAGAAAATAACGAACAAATAAGAAATATATATCAATCTAACATGTTTCAAAACCCTCAAGTGAAACAAGAATATATTTCCTATTTGTTCTTTTATTTTATATATTATATTATATATATATATTATATATACATATATATATATATATATTATGTATATATATATATATATATAACATATATATATATATATATATATATATATTATATATAATATATATGTGTGTGTTGTATATATATATATATATATATGTATTATTTATGTATATATATATATATATATATATATATATATATATATATATATATATATATATATTATATATATATATATATATGTTATTCTATATATATATATATTTATATATATATATGTATATATATATATATATATGTGTATATGTGTATATATATATATATATATATATATATATATATATGTATATATATATATGTATATATATGTATATATATATATATATATATATATATATATATATATATATATATATATATATATATATGTATATATATATATATATATATATATATATATATATATATATATATATATATATATATATATATATATATATATGTATATATATATGCCTGTATATATATATATATATATATATATATATATATATATATATATATATATATATATATATATATATATATATATATATATATATACGTGTGTGATATACACATACTAGTAGCATAGATTTTGATTCCTGATAGGATTACACATCTACAATATGTATATATATATCATCCCATTATATAATTAGCCTGAGACAGTTATATATACACTAGGTGTTTATATAATTTATGCCAGTGGTGGTCAAACTTGCGTAATGTAATGTAAATGTAAATGCCACACACGTTTTTTGTTAAATACACATGAACATTAAACTTATGTTTTAATCCAATGGGGTTTCAATACATACCCAGTAAATATTAATTTCTTTTTATTTAACCTTTATATTAAAGGTCAAAGAGCTTGCAGACTGTGTTTTGGCCACCCTTGATCTATGATATCATAGGTAGGATTTATTAAACAAATTTCGTCAAAATTTTACACAGGATGTGCAAAAAGCTTAGAAAATTATGATTAAGTTAATACCATTGGTAAAAGGTTTATTCAATAAATATTTGAAAAGTTTTAGTTACTATAATAATAATTTCTAATATATAATATATTAACAAAACTTTAATAGGAGCATTTAGGTTCACCTATCGCCCGGTTCATACTCCTCCCTGATTTTTGAAGAGGAGTAGAGGTTTATCCTTTGTTTCCTGTTTAAGATTGGGTTTCTGGTTGCTTCTAGAGTTTACTTCAACTCTATATTCCTAACTTCTCCGCCTGAAGTCTGAAATTTTATTCACTAATTATATCTTGACTTTGTCACTGGGTGCCCCATACTTTCGGCCTTGTGCCATATCTAAGCTACACTTGGAAAATCAGTATATCTTGACCTCTATCTTTCCTGTTACCTTATCCTTTCTTATGCTAATACAACTCTGCACAGTAATCCTCTAACTTGAGTGGCTCTTAGGCCTTGTATTGGTGAACATGAATTTAAAAAAAAATACCTGTGAAAATTTCATGCTTTTTCTATTTGAATTTTCTGGTGAATCTTAATTTTCAAATTAATGATTGAATAATCTCCCTGCGAGTTCCATAATGTTAAAATACACATGAAAATTTCCCTATTGCCTTGTTAAATATTTCAACTTAACAACTTTAACTAAATACTGCAGTAACAATCATAAGTATGAATGCAGGTCGTTATTTAAAGAAGTAAGAGGATACAAATGAAGAAATCAAAAGCTGACAAAGTTTTTCATTTCACAGAGGCAGACAGATAAACACATGGGAGTGTTATCACCTCGTCTTTCATTCTTTCTTTTCCATTCCTTTCTCTAAAACCAAACAGCACCTTTGATATATTTTTTCGAACATCTATCCTTGAAATCAAACGGGAATGGTTCATTGTTTATCTGAGGTAATGGCAAGGCATAATGTACATACTAACAAAGGAACAAGCAGAACTAGGAGACACAGAAGATCCTTGCAGTAAATTGAAAGTAATTATGATTATTTTACTGCCAACTTCATTTGAGTACAATATCTTCATTGATTTCTGTTTTTCTTGGGGCTAACCCACTGGTTTTACCGTTACTTCACCACTCAGCTTTTTACTGTTTCCTTTGTCTATAGAAAAAAAAAAAACTTTTTTCAGTGTTTAACTTAGAATTTGTCTGTAGCAAGTTTGTCATATAATATATAATGATCTAGATTTTGACGTGGTCATTCTGGTAGGTGTGTGTGTGTGTGGGGGGGTGAGAACGATTTCTGAAAATGGTTTATTACGTTTATTATAATACAAACATAGTCTTGAGAAAGTTGCATTTCTTCTCGATAATTAAGGGGGTCCAGGTAAGGAGAAATAGTCAAGTCGGTTCCCCAGCAGCATTTTGCAAAAATATTGCCTCGGTTTCACAACCCCGACATGTGTCAAAGATCTATTAACAATAATTGAAATGTATCATAACTATAGCTCAAAGGAATAGTCGCCATGATGGTAACATTAGTTGATGATAACCTATTTCTTTGCCCAACAGCAGCTTAGTAACATATGTTCCTTTTTGGTAACAATTGCGAATTAGTCTGATGATGGACATTTGCTGGTTAAGTTAAGAACTTAGAAACTGAACTGCCAGAAAGTGCAGAAAGCAAAGCCTTTTTGATAACATGGACTGACCGCTCTTGCCACTACATCCGGGCATAAGGCTATAGTTTTGTAAGGTACACCTTATTTGCCATGATGTACTAATGTACAGGGCCTACCGAGTGACTGCTGTGTCGTGCGCCAAAACAACCCCCTCTTTTTTTTACATAAAATTCAATATGTATGCAAATGTGTGTATGTATATACAATGGTGCATCAGTGAATTTCTAACATGATATATGGGTGTGTGTGTGCAAAAGTAGGTATACAATAATGGATGAAACATATTGATTATACAATCATCTCAATAATAAACATATCAAACCCTCAAATGTTCAAACTTTTTGCCCGTCATTCACAAACTCCTCTTTACCTACAGAACATTTATCATTATTATTATTGTTATTATTATTATTATTATTATTTCCTTTGATTACTGGCGTGTACACATTACTTTCTGGGTCTTGTCCAGGGACCTAAGGTTAGAAATGGCATCATGACACTTTCCAGTGACAAAAAAAACAAATTTACATCGATAAAACCCTTTGTAAAGTGTGGGCTGTACTTGTCAGAAGAATTTTTGTATCTCTTTGAGGCATAGACTTCCAGGAATCCCTTCAATTAGTCTACTGGAATCTTTTCCAACCAATCCTAGGGCTCCAACTACAACAGGGATTGTTGATGTTCCCATGTGCCACATTTTTTAGATTTCGATTTCAAGGTCCTTGTATTTTGACAGCTTTTTGAATATCTTCAAAGATACATTGCAGTCTGCAGGGACTGTCATATCAATAAGGAGGAACTTTTTTTTATTTGTGGTCTTTTATAACAATGTCTGGGCGGTGAGCTTTGATTATTTTGTCAGTGTGTATTGTGTAGTCCCATAGAATTGTAACAGTTCCTATCTCCGTAACTGGGTCTGGGTGGTGTTCATACCAGTTTCTTTCAGTTTCCTTCCCATAGAAGTTGTATATTTTCCAGTGCAGATATTGGCCCACTCTCTCATGCCGAGTTTTATATTCAGTGGGTACCAATATCGTGCAACCTGATACAAGATGATCAGTTGTTTCTGGATATTTATCACAGAATCTGCATTTTGGGCTAACACAATATTTTAGTATATGTTATTATTATTATTATTATTATTAATTAAAAAATAAAGATAATGTTAAATGTATTATAATAAAAATTATGAAAATAAAATATTAAAAATAATTTTAATGAATTTAAACTGATTTCTCATATTAAATGAATCCTAGAACGACTATTATTATAAGAATAGTAATATTAATGGAATACTTTTGTATTTCTACTTCTTGCAGTTTTTCCCTTTAGAAAGCAATTTGTTTTTAAAATTTTTATTGTATATTTATGTAATTCATTTTTTGACAAGGAAGAGCATTTATGTTGAAAAATAAGTATTTGCTAAGTAAAATAAAAGTTGTCCATCATCAGGCTATACAAATTTTGATTTACTTGTGTGTGTGTGTATATATATATATATATATATATATATATATGTGTGTGTGTGTCCAAATGTAAAAGAACAAAAAGAACATAAATTCAAACATTCGTAACATTAAATTAAAAAAGAACTCAATAGAAGTGTAGAGCAATAAATATTTATTATAACCTGTTACATTGGAACAAATATGCATTTTTTGTTTTTTATTTTCATTGCATGTTTCAATGTAACAGTTTTTAAAATTAACATTTTTTCTGTCAACACTCAGATATGACAGACTTGTATTCTGACGATTGCATCTAGCATTTCAACAGTCTGTCATCTCTGAGTGTTGACTTCAGTTCTTATTTTTATTTTAATTAAATGCTCTATCTCTGATGTTCTCTTTCTTTATCTCATAAATATTTATAATTTTTTTTTTCTATTATTATATATATATATATATATATAGTACAGGTAATAAATCCATTTTATATAATCGAAATGGATCCTAGTAATATTAAATATTAAAACTGATCCATAAAAATGTTCAACAATGTATTTACTTTTTTTTTTTGGGCCAATTTAAAAATTACTTTATTGCCTATTAACTTTTGAACTGTAGTGTGTGTGTGTGTGTGTGTATATATATATATATATATATATATATATATATTTATAAAGATACTCTCAAATGAAAAACCTTTTTAAAATTTTTGATTTGCCAATAATCAAATCAATCCCGAGGGGAAAAAATGTTTAAAAAAAAGAAAGATCTAGAAACATGAAAGTTTGTCAAAAAAAATCAACATATACAGGTTTTGAAGCCCAAAGAAAAAACCCATACACGAGTAAAACTAACTAACAAAAGAGCTCAATACAACCGTAGAGCAGACCTAGATAAACCTAGTGAAATCAAAACAAACCTACCCAAAAATTCACCTAAAATTTGATCGTCAGGTAAAGCATATATAATATACATATTATATATGTCTACTAACAACTAAAAAAACTGCCCACTTCTTCCCCCCCCCCAGCTTTGTTTCGTTGAAATGAAAATAATGAAAGGAAAAAAGAATGAAATAACGAAAGAAAGTTTATATATATATATATATATATATATAATCTGACCAAAATGACCAAACATCAGAACTTCTTTTATGATCTAATCTCTTCTTGGTTAGAGTGAAGAAAAAAAAAAAAAACACATGCAAAAGGAATCTTTTCATTAAAATCAGATCTAATGTGTCACCAAAATCTGTTAGTTCTAAACATTTTATTTAAAATTAATTAAAACATATAATTAAAGTTCCAGGTATTTTGATAATTTAAAGTTGTTTATCGTGAAGAACTTAATTTGTGGCAATTGTTTTAAATATCCTTAATTAAATATATCTAAAAAGAAAAGATGTCATCCCAAAGTCATCACAATAAAATGAATTCTCTCTTTTACTACTACACTACATACATATTTACTATTAATAATAATAATATACCACTGCTGTTGCTGTTACTACTACTATTAAAATACTACTATTACTAATAATAATATACTTCTGCTGCTACTATTAAAATAGTACTGCTACTAATGATAATAAAATACTACTAATAATACTATTAAAATACTACTAAAATATTACTACTACTACTACTAATAATAATGATAATAATAATAATATTTTTATTTCAAATACTACTAAAATATTACTACTACTAATACTAATACTAATAATAATAATAATTATAATAATATTGTATTTTATTTTTTTACTTTAAAATATTACTACTAATAAGAATGATAATAATAATAAAATTGACTAATAATATATTAAAAAATTTAATACTACTAATAATAATAATTTTAAATATTACTAAAAATATTTTTTTTAAAAATATTACTAGTAAAATATAAATCATAATTTACCAGGCCTACTACTACTACTACTACTATTAATAATTTAAAATATAAAGTTGTTTATTAAAATTTAATAACAATGATTGTAAACTGTGGCAATATTTTTATAACCTTTGCTTAATGTTATCACCTGGTTATTGTTATCTAAAAGACTATGTTGTCCCAAAATATCACAATAAGTAGCTACTACTACTACTAATACTACTACTAATACTAATAAAATACCATTACTATCACCACCACCACTACTACTAATAATAATAATTCATTTAAAATGTGATTACAATGATTGTTTTTTATCACACAAAATGACAATCCACTATGTTTATATTGATTGATTGATTCATTTTTTTTATATTTCATCACCCTTTTGCAAAATTTAAGTCTTTAAAGCCTGATTTTTTTTTAAGATAATAATGATTTAGAAATTTGCTATACACGACTTTTAATTAACCCAAAAATCTGGGGGAAAAATCATTCTACCTTTCAAAAAATTTGTTGCTAAGTAAATATAATGAACCCAACTATTTTTTGGAACTTGGTTAAATCAATAAACAATTCTAAGCCATTATCCATTACACCACCCATACATCCACAGGCTTACAGCATCTAGTATTCCCAAGTGGTCATCCATTTAGGTACTGACCAAGCTTAACTTCAATGATCATAATATTTTACAGACATGTAAATTGTAAATATACACAATAGGACCTTGCAGTATAAATTTAAAATTATTCCCAGACCAATTTTTATCAAAATCATGTATCTTTTTTACATGACTGATGAAATTTCCATTTTTTTTCAAATCAGGTTGACACTTTTCCTTTTATAGACCAGTTTATCCAAGGCTATGGAACCCGATCTGTCCTGCTATTTACCCATAGCTGGAGGATAAGAAGAGGATTCATAGATTTCCCAAGGGTATTATTTATATATAAGTGAATGTAATGGATTCAAATGGAATTCAAACTCATCTTTTGATTCCTCAAATGATTGCTGTATCCATTAAAATATTTCCATACTAGGTTTTTATTTTTTTATATTTATACAGACCAGTTGCAATCCTTTTAATATAGAACCCGTGTCTGTCCTGCTATTTACCCATAGCTGGTGGGGAAAAAAAAAAATTTTTAAACCTTTCCCAAGGGTATTAGCACATAAGGAATGTAATGGATTCGATTGGAATTCAAACTTGACTCTCTGATTCAGACGAAGCTAGTCTTGTAATATATGTAATTTGCAATACAGTCCAATCTAGTATTGCAAATTACATATATTACAAAATCATTTTTTTCCCACTGAAATTAATGGAAGATTAATTGATCCATCTCATTTTCCCCAAAGCATCCAAAATGTCTACTTTAGAACTTAAATAAAATGGAAAACGGACAGTAAGAAATGAAATCCCAAAAAGTAAATGTAATAAGAACATGATAAGAGAGAATGAAAGAAATAAGCAGCATTTATTCAACTACAAACCTTTCATAAGAAAGCTTCTGGCATTTTCACTGAGAACTTAAGCACTTTTGTGTCATTTGATTTGCTTTCGTCACTTACAGGTCGTTTCTTTTAGATTGTCAATTGAAATCAGTTTTGTTCTTGATTTCAAAATGCCATGAAAATAGTCAACATAATTTTCATTGGACAAAGTGAATCCCCTGGAAAAAACCATATATGGACTTAATGTTTGTCAGGGTGGTATTTTCCACAAATGTCTTGCAATTTTTTTTCCACATTGCCAATGCACCTCTTTGATCTCACCCGTGAAGGAGCAACCTCCGATATAAAATTTTCTCTTTTTTTAGTTCCTTTTATCTCCATATTTCAAACAAAATCCTGAAGCACTAAAATAGTTCCTCTGTTGTCAGCACCTTTCCGACAACGTAAAGAAAAAAAAAAGCAATTGATAAGCATTGGTAGATGACGCTTAAAAGTGACAAGTAAATTGAAGAATTTTCTAATAAAAGGTGTTATAGTAATTTACCCACTCACATTTGGACTCTCCCAGTTATAAATAGAAGCAGTGTAAAAATTTTTGTTGAGTGAAGTTTCCAATAATGCTCTGACAGACGGACTTTGAATTCTTGCTGTAAATGTCTCTTTTTTGTATTACTGTTTTCTATTAATATATTTGTTTAACTCAAATTCATTTGATTTTTCTTTTTAAATTTGGTCCTTTTAACAAGACAACAACAAAAGGAATAAATGTTCTGGATGTCAGGCGTTCACAGATGCACTTCACTTTGCCTTTTGATCATGTTGTTTCTTAGAAATAGATGATGTCAACTGGCAATGCTTCAACACAATTTAGAGATTCACGAACTGACAGCTTTCCATGAAATATGATGGTTGTTCAAATTTGCAAATTTTACTGATCCTACGATATTTTGTAATGCTCACGAATGGCAGCTTGTAAAGCAAGTTGCTTGTATAATGGGGCACTCAGACTATGAGGTTCTATTGTATTTGATTTATCCTTTGATCCAAACCATTTCTCCTAATCTGATCAGATGAACTACATTCTTTTATACCATCTATTCTAATCTTCATAGCGAAGACCCACCATGCCATGCACATTGTAGTGGACCACCCACATTCCCTTTGTATTCTTTTTTTATTTTTAAGCATTTCACCCCAAGCAAGGCGGGAAGCCACTAAGATGCAAGGGGTTACAGAAAATTTAGAGCAAGATCAGATAGGAGTGATAGAAGAAAGGATGAGGGTAGTGGATAGATCAAGGCAACTGGAGATGTCGATTGACATTACACTTGAATAGCTGGAGATTATAGCTCTCAGGGAAACAGGAATAGGGAAGGGTGTTCCACAGGTGAGAGGTGCAAGACATGAAGCTATTGGAGGAGAAGAGACGGCTACATTTAGGAGTTTTGACAGTGATGGGATGAGAGCAGGATCCCAGCCTCATAGGACGCTGGAACTCATGATGTCTGGGAACCGGCGAATGCAGCTCCTCGGAGCAGTTTCCATGAAAGTATTTGTAGAACAGACAGAGAGAGGCAACGGTGTGTCTGTGAGAAAGTGACTGTAAATGAGATGCCAGAGTAGGGCCAATTATATTGCATATCCACTTCTGGAGCCTATCAAGAACCCCGAGGCAAACAGAAGGGGCACCAGACCATATATGGCAGCAATACTCCATGCAAGGGCGAATTGTGGATTTGTAGATCTGGAGGATCGACTCCGAGGAGAAAAACTTCCTAGCGCGGCTCAGACAAGGCAATTGGTGAGATGTAAGTTCCACTTGAACAACTTCTTCCCACGGACCACTGCTTTGTGGAACTGACTCCCAAGGGGATATTTCTTAGATCACTACAGTCTTAACCTGTTCAAGCCTAAGATTAACCGTTATCTTCCCCACAGATCTGCATAAACTGTGCCTCTTGCTCTGTAACTGTTGTAATGGAATGTCCCACTCTCCCTATTACCTATTGTGGACTGACTGCTTCAGCAAATATATAGAGAGTGCACAGGACATACCAGCGACTGTCTTCAGGAAGTGCTAACCGATTCCCTGTCTTTCAGTAGTGTATTCTCTTTTACAATAAACCTCTCTTTTCATCTACGACCGTGTTGCTGTTCCTTTCACTCAAGTACCACCTTTGTCTGTTTGTAACCTCTTTAAGGATACAAGAGTAACCTTCTACCTTGAGTGGCTCTTGGGCCTTGTACGGAGTGAACATCAAAATTTGCTTAATATGAGCATAAAAGTAATTTTTATTTTTATGAGTAATATTAACTTATTTTCTTTCAAGTAAATCTAAAATTAAAACTTCAACAAAGATATTTGAATTACCATATGTTTCCCTGTATAAGACGACCTTTAAATCCTGAGAATCCCCCCTTAAAATTTAGGGGAGGGGGGGGTCATCTCCTCCTACAATTTTAAAAAAGAAATCTTAAATTCTGAGTGATGTTTATAAGTAAGCTAACCTCGGCCTTGCTGCAATAACCAATAATGTACATGAAAAGATTCAGATTATCAAATAAACTCTATAATAAAAGTAATAAAACCATTTCTAGCTTAGATTTTTACTGGCATAACTTTATAATAATTTGCCTATTCCAAGAATAATTCCGTATCAATGAAATCAACTTGTATCCATGCAAAGCTCAACTGAGAAAATGTAAACATTGTGCTATGATTGTGTTTACAGCAATAGAATGTACTATTATTGTACATTATTGTCCTATTATTAATGGTATTTTGTGATCATCAAAAAGTATAAGTAAATGGCCATTAGTACACCAGGCTGTTTGTAACTGTTTAGATATAAGAAAAGAAGAGGATGAAGAAGAAGAATCAGTATACGCAAGAGATCGTGTGATGAAACGTAAACAAAATGGTTTCCCTTTTAGGGGACATGTATAGAAAAAACACGATATAGAATCAGTTTTATTATTTTGTTTATTTTTAATTTCTAAGTAAGTAAGAGCACTTCCAATAAGCTCATCTTTATATAATCAATAAGAAGTCATCTTTTACTATAGGTATGGGATAAATACATGGAAATTTGCTATATTTGCTGGCCTCATCTTCTCTAAAGGTTGCTTTATACATGGAATATATATACAGTATTTTAATACATATTAAGATTTTTTTTTTTAATGGAGGTATGGTGGCATAATGGATAGCGGCTTGGATTGAGGAATCAGAGAGCTGAGTTTGAATGATTCATTTACATGCTAATACTCTTGAAAGGGTATGTAGACTTAGGGCATGTTGGCAGGATGTCTTGAGTGCCCACACAAAAATAATTTTGAAGGGTCACATAGATTTAGGGCAGGTCTTGAAAAACCTAGTTTTTGCATGATATTTTGAAAGGGCATGTAGACTTAGAGCTGATTTGCAGGATGCCTTGAGTGGCTACAATAAATGATTTTGAATGGGTATGTTGACTTAGGGCAGATTGACCGGATGTCTCGAGTGGCTACAATAAATGATTTTGAAAGGGCATGTAGACTTAGGGCAGATTGGCAGGATGTCTCGAGTGGCTACAATAAATGATTTTGAAAGGGCATGTAGACTTAGGGAAGATTGACAGAATGTCTCGAGTGGCTACAATAAATGATTTTGAAAAGGCATGTAGACTTAGGTCAGATTGGCAGGATGTCTTGAGTGGCTACAATAAATGATTTTGAAAGGGCATGTAGACTTAGGGCAGATTGGCAGGATGTCTCGAGTGGCTACAATAAATGATTTTGAAAGGGCATGTAGACTTAGGGCAGATTGGCAGGATGTCTTGAGTGGCTACAATAAATGATTTTGAAAGGGCATGTAGACTTAGGTCAGATTGGCAGGATGTCTTGAGTGTGATTATTTTGATTTTTGAAAGGGCATGTAGACTTAGGGCAGATTGGCAGGATGTCTCGAGTGGCTACAATAAATGATTTTGAAAGGGCATGTAGACTTAGGGCAGATTGACATAACTTGTGTGCTTACAATAAATTTTGAAAGTGTACGGGGACTTAGGGCAGGTTGGCAGAATGTCTTCTGTACCCACACAAAAATAATTTTGAAGGTGCACATAGACTTAGGGCAGGTATTTAAAAAGGAATGTACAAAAGAAAAAAGCAATTACATTTCAAGCTTTCTAATGCAAACGTCATCAGGTAGGCCAACATTGAAAAAATGTTATTTTTAGCTGGTTCGGAAATACTCAAAATTGTTTTCACCATTTTAATTGACAGCAGTTGCTTCATTTTTTTAATATCCCAATATAAATAGCAAACCCCTTTCCCACAGACAAAACATCACAGCTATGACCTGCTGTGTTATGCACATTGTAGCAAATCATTTTCATTCCCTTCATATTCCATTGGTGAGATGTAAGCTCCACTTGAACAGCTTCTACCCATGAACTGCTACTTTTTGAAACCAACTCCCAAGAGGATACTTCCCCAATCACTACAATCTTAAACTGTTCAATCTAGGGTCAACCTATATCTTCCTCACATATCCTCATAAACTGTGCCTCTTATTCTGTAACCCTCTGCCTGCTTTGTGGAACTGACTCCCAAGAGGATACTTTCCCAATCACTACCATCTTAACATGTTCAAGTCTAGGGTTAACTGTTATCTTCCCCATATATCCTCATGAACAGTGTCGCTTGTTCTGTAACCCTCTACCTTGAGTGGCTCTTGGGCCTTGTACTCTGTGAACATTGATGTAAAAAAAAAAAAAAAAAAATTAAGCCACCTGTCTATGACCAAGGTGAGCTATCTAGTCAGAGGACACAGTATACTTTGCCCAAAACACATTTCACATGAATAATTCCTACTGAGACACGTAGAAGTGAGAAGGTCAAGTGCTCATCTACACATTGGATCTACTGCCATGAGACTGATGATGATGATCAAAAACAAATATCAATTTCAAATCACGCCGACTCCCAATCACTACAATCTTAACCTGTTCAAATCTAAGGTTAACTGTTATCTTTCCCACATATCCTCATAAAATGTGACACTTACTCTGTAATCCTCTACCATGAGTGGCTCTTGGGCCTTGTACTTGTTGAACATTATTGTAAAAAAGCAAAGAAAAAGATAAAAAATATTTTTTAATCTCTTCTTAGTTTTGGCTTTTCACCACGACTTTGTATAAAATAAGAGAAGAACAAATAGCAAATATTACATTTTTATTTTTCATTTTTTTCTCTTCTCAGATTCATTTTATATAAGACTTGTTCAAATACCAAAGCTCAATTTAATTAGAAGCCTAAAAAGTCCAAATTATTACACCTCCATTCCTACTGTCCCACTTTTGAGTCCATTTGAATGGATTTGCATCCTGGGTATAATGACAAACTACATCCGGTAGCAAGACCTCTGCTCAGGAGGTTTTGAGGAGTATGGAACTACCTCTTAATTGCTGGTCTTCCCAGGTTCACACTGACCCGGGGTGGTAGCACCTGCTAGGATTCCAGCTATGGGCAAACAGTAAACCCTAAAATTGGGGTCAAAACACTATGAAAGTATAAAAATAGATTTTTATAGTAAAAAAAATACCAGCAATACATTCTTTAAAAAAAAAAAAAAAAATTACCAGCAATACATTTATTTGACTCAACAAAAACCCTCTTTACAAAAATACATCAATGAAACCTGATCTACAAACTGATTTCTTACAAAGAATATATATTCTATTTATATGAACCTATCCTAAAAATCTTGTCGGCATGAAATAATTCATTGAGGTGTCGATATGCTGTAAAACAAAATAAACCCAAGCCTACAAAATATAAACCAAATGAAAATGTATATAAAACCAATTTCATTACAAAAAGTATAACTTAAAAGAATTCACCACTGAAACCGGACTCCCGACAAAAACCCTCTTTACAAAAATAAGTCAATGAAACTGGATCTTCTAGAGACTGATTTCTTACAAAGAATACATATTCTATTCTATTCATACGAACACATACTAAAAATCTTGTTGGTATTCAATAACCCATTGAGGTGTTGATATGCTGTAAAACAAAATAAACCCAGACCCTCAAAATATAAACCAAATGAGAATGTCAATAAAATCAATATCAATAAATCAATAAAAGTATATCTTAAAAGAATACATCAATGAAACCAGACTCTCGACAAGAACCCTCTTTACAAAAATATGTCAATGAAACCAGACTCGACAAAAAACCTCTTTACAAAAATACATCAATGGAACCTGATCTACAAACTGATTTCTTACAAAGAATATCATATTCTATTAATATGAACTTGTCCTAAAATCTTGTTTATATTCAATAACCCATTGAGGTGTTGATATGCCATAAAACAAAATAAACCCAATCAAATGGAGTCAGTGAAGTGGATGGCCAGGAGTAGTAGTATGATGATTTCAAATGCAACCATCTGAGAATCAATTAAAATTAAGCTTGTTACAGAAGCTACAGAAATTAGTTTTGTCAAATGGAGAAATTTTTATTTCTTGCACAACAGAAAAAAAAAAAAATTTCATAATTTTTTTTTTTTTTTTCTTTAAATCATGGCTTACAGACACATCATGTTAAAATGCAACATTGAGTCTGGTTACACTATTTACATTATTTGGACTATTGTCCTCATCTTTGTTGCCATATTTATCACAACGTTTAATTATCTCACTGATTTTTCCAGTTTTCTTCAGGTGGTCAGAACGTCAAACTGAACCCATTATTTTGCTGGCTGGGGTAGACTGTTCTAGTTCCAAATACCATGTCTAATGGATGTCAGTTATCAGTTATCTCCCGTTAATTCCCCTCTCCAAGTTCTCCAATGCCTTAACCAGGACCCAAAGAGCTGTATGTTCAATGGCTGGTTATGGCAGCCAGAAAATATTTGTAGGTTTCAGGAATTAAATTTTTTTTTTTGCTGTTGAGGTAATAATGGTTTAATGTTAAAGTCTGATTAACCCATTGCTAGGGAAGAAAAGGTGGATGCCTACCTAATTAGAATTAAAAAAAAAAAGAAAAAAAAAAAAGAAATTATAATGTGGATATAAACTGGGGGATAAATTTTATATTACAATCAATATATAGAATGATCCCTCACTTTGTGATCACGGTAGTTGCTATACATTTAGTGGCTTGGAATTGTTAATTGGAGAGCCGAGTTCCAAATAGGTTCGTTATATTCGCTTATGCTCAAATACCCTTGGGAAAGGTATGAATCCACTTCTGCCCCCAGCTATGGGTTAATTAGTAAGACTTGAATCAATAAAAGCATTATTCTTAAAAAAAAAAAAAAAAATTAGATTTACGCATTAAATGACTCATAGAGGTGTTGATATGCGGCTAAACAAAATCATTGTGAGGGATCAATTTTATATCAGAATCAATATACAGAATGATCCCTCACTTTGTGATCCTGGTTGTTTCTATACATTTAGTGGCTCGGAGTTGTTAATTGGTGAACCGAGTTCCAACTGGGTTTGTTATATTTGCTTATGCTCAAATACTTTTGGGAAAGGTATGAATTCACCTCTTTTGCGCCACCAGGTTTGGGTTAATTAGTAAGATTTGTATCGCTAAAAGAATTATTATCTCCATACAAAATAAACACTGCATATAAAATATTTAGATTTAGGCATTAAATAACCCATAGAGGTGTTGATATGTGGATAAAGACAACCAATCAATACCCAGAGTAAGATTTGTTTTAAAATTCAAACCTATTTTGTCCCTTTCAATCTATGGTACAGAAAATTTAATATATTCTTACTTTTAGAATATTGGGCCTTAATTCAGGTTTTATTGTCTGACTGATTTTGAAGCCCTTCAGACTCTGGAGGTTGCCTCAATCCAAAAATTGAAGCAGGTCATCTTGATCCTCTGTTTTATAAAATAAAAATACGACTCCATCTCTTATTCCTTTGTAGTGATCTATCACAAAGGGCAAAGAAGCCCAGTGTTGTATGAATTTTTTGCAACATGAGAAGAAAATTTCATTATATGCCATTTGCAAACACAAGATTTAAATGTGCCTAACATGTAAACTGTCCAAAAAGGCAAAAAAAAAACAAAAAAAACGGCAGCTTCCTGGGTTGCAAATTTAAAACATACATCTCGGAGTAAATAGGCTCTTTTTACTTTATTTATGATACGCATTTACATAATATGTTGAAGATTTTCATATGTTTTTTGAATATTTGTTAGAATTCTCAAGTTCCCATGTTTTTGCTAAACTTAAATTCTTAGTTTTTGCATATGGTTTTCAATTGTAGATATCAAAATTGAAAGATTTATTCAAAAATGGGTGTGGTTCCTATCATGCTCCATATAGATAAAAAAAAAAGAAAAAAAAAAGAGGCCTTGTCTCAGGCAAAATGCAGGATGTTAAAATTCATCTTATAGTAAATTTGATATATTCTCATTGCCAATTATTAATTTCTTAGATGAAGCCTTGACAATTATTATTCATTTTTGAGTAGTATTTCTTTCATCTAATTTCTCTTGCTTTTCCACCAAGTAGTAATAGTCTTAAGTTGTCTGAATTTCCTAGATGAAGCCTTGTCAATTATTATTCATTTTTCACTAGTATTTCTTTCATCTTATTTCTCTTACTTTTCCACCAAGTAGTAATAGTCTTAAGTAGTCTGAATTTCTTAGAGGAAGCCTTGTCAATTATTATTCATTTTTCACTAGTATTTCTTTCATCTTATTTCTCTTGCTTTTCCAAATAAGTAATATCTTAAGTTGTCTGAATTTCCTAGATGAAGACCTTGTCAATTATTATTCATTTTCACTAGTATTTCTTTCATCTTATTTCTCTTGCTTTTCCACCAAGTAGTAATAGTCTTAAGTTGTCTGAATTTCTTAGATGAAGCCTTGGCAATTATTATTCATTTTTCACTAGTATTTCTTTCATCTTATTTCTCTTGCTTTTCCACCAAGTAGTAATAATCTTAAGTTGTCTGAATTTCTTAGATGAAGTCTTGAGAATTATTATTCATTTTTCACTAGTATTTCTTTCATCTTATTTCTCTTGCTTTTCCACCAAGTAGTAATAGTCTTAAGTTGTTTGAATTTCTTAGATGAAGCCTTGGCAATTATTATTCATTTTTCACTAGTATTTCTTTCATCTTATTTCTCTTGCTTTTCCACCAAGTAGTAATAGTCTTAAGTTGTCTGAATTTCTTAGATGAAGCCTTGGCAATTATTATTCATTTTTCACTAGTATTTCTTTCATCTTATTTCTCTTGCTTTTTCCACTAGTAGTAATAGTCTTAAGTTGTTTGAATTTCTTAGATGAAGCCTTGTCAATTATTATTCATTTTTCACTAGTATTTCTTTCATCTTATTTCTCTTGCTTTTTTCCACCAAGTAGTAATAGTCTTAATATTGTCTGAATTTCTTAGATAGAAAGCCTTGTCAATTATTATTCATTTTTCACTAGTATTTCTTTCATCTTATTTCTCTTGCTTTTTTTTCACTAGTAGTATTAGTAGTAATAGTCTTTTTTTGTCTGAATTTCTTAGATGAAGCCTTGTCAATTATTATTCATTTTTCACTAGTATTTCTTTCATCTTCATTTCTCTTGCTTTTCCACCAAGTAGTAATAGTCTTAATATTGTCTTTGGATTTTATTTTATTAGATGAAGCCTTGTCAATTATTATTCATTTTTCACTAGTATTTCTTTCATCTTCATTTCAATTGCTTTTCCACTAGTAGTAATAGTAATATTATCTTTTCATTTTATTTTTATTAGATATTAGATTAAGCCTTGTTAATTCTTATTCATTTTTCACTAGTATTTTTTTCATCTTCATTTCAATTGCTTTTTTCCACCAAGTAGTAATAGTCTTAATATTATCTTGAATTTTATTAATTTTAGATGAAGCCTTGTCAATTATTATTCATTTTTCACTAGTATTTCTTTCATCTTATTTCTCTTGCTTTTCCACCAAGTAGTAATAGTCTTAATATTATTGTTTTAATTTCTTAGATGAAGCCTTGTCAATTATTATTCATTTTTTTCACTAGTATTTCTTTCATCTTATTTCTCTTGCTTTTTTCCACCAAGTAGTATTAGTAGTAATATTATTGTCTGAATTTTAGATGAAGCCTTGTCAATTATTATTCATTTTTCACTAGTATTTCTTTCATCTTATTTCTCTTGCTTTTCCACCAAGTATTAGTAGTAATAGTCTTAAGTTGTCTTAATTTCTTAGATGAAGCCTTGTCAATTATTATTCATTTTTCACTAGTATTTCTTTCATCTTATTTCTCTTGCTTTTCCACCAAGTAGTAATAGTAGTAAGTTGTCTGAATTTTATTAGATGAAGCCTTGTCAATTATTATTCATTTTTTCACTAGTATTTCTTTCATCTTATTTTCTCTTGCTTTTCCACCAAGTAGTAATAGTCTTATTATTGTTTTGAATTTTATTAGATGAAGCCTTGTCAATTATTATTCATTTTTTCACTAGTATTTCTTTCATCTTATTTCTCTTTGCTTTTTTCCACCAAGTAGTAATAGTCTTAATATTGTCTTGAATTTCTTAGATGAAGCCTTGTCAATTATTATTCATTTTTCACTAGTATTTCTTTCATCTTATTTCTCTTGCTTTTCCACCAAGTAGTAATAGTCTTAAGTTGTCTGAATTTCTTAGATGAAGCCTTGTCAATTATTATTCATTTTTCACTAGTATTTCTTTCATCTTATTTCTCTTTGCTTTTCCACCAAGTAGTAATAGTCTTAAGTTGTTTTTTAATTTCTTAGATGAAGCCTTGGCAATTATTATTCATTTTTCACTAGTATTTCTTTCATCTTATTTCTCTTGCTTTTCCACCAAGTAGTAATAGTCTTAAGTTGTCTGAATTTCTTAGATGAAGCCTTGGCAATTATTATTCATTTTTCACTAGTATTTCTTTCATCTTATTTCTCTTGCTTTTCCACCAAGTAGTAATAGTCTTAAGTTGTCTGAATTTCTTAGATGAAGCCTTGCCAATTATTATTCATTTTTCACTAGTATTTCTTTCATCTTATTTCTCTTGCTTTTCCACCAAGTGGTAATAGTCTTAAGTTGTCTGAATTTCTTAGATGAAGCCTTGTCAATTATTATTCATTTTTCACTAGTATTTCTTTTTCATCTTATTTCTTTTGCTTTTCCACCAAGTAGTAATAGTCTTAAGTTGTCTGAATTTTATTAGATGAAGCCTTGTCAATTATTATTCATTTTTTCACTAGTATTTCTTTCATCTTATTTCTCTTGCTTTTCCACCAAGTAGTAATAGTCTTAAGTTGTCTGAATTTCTTAGATGAAGCCTTGTCAATTATTATTCATTTTTGACTAGGATTTCTTTCATCTTATTCCTCTTGCTTTTCTACCAAGTAGCAATAGTCTTAATTTTCTGAATATCTTAGATGAAGCCTTGGTAATTATCATTCATTTTTGACTAGTATTTCTTTCATCTTCATTCCAGATGCTTTTCTTTGCAGCCACTAACAACCATTGTTGAGTAGCGCCGAAGTAATGCAAGTAAAACTTAAAATATGAAAGAAATCTGTACACATACATTTGCTATAATTATATCCCTCCTGTATGTCTGGCAATTAGCCGATGAAAATGCTAAGCATCGTGGAATATTTGGCCCAGTTTCTGTACTGATAAATGTAGTGAAAGGACCATTAAATACATTATAAATCCACCTGACTTCCCAAACTGTACACTCTTGGAAAATAATATAGCTTCATCTCCATGTTCTTCACATTGTGCAATACAAATTAAACGTAACACAAGGACCATATAAAACATATGTACCATATATTGTCGGGGCAATCGAACACATTCTTTGTATACTTACTGTTTTTATCACTTTAAATGTTATTTTTGTGGATACCCATATTTGAGTAGATGCTCTGTTTAATTATTAAACAGTTTATTTATTTTTATCGACTATCTTGAATATTTGAGAAATTTTATTAAAGAAATATATGCACTCTCCAGTACGGTTCAAATGTAGATCCCTTAGGTAAGTAAACTCTCATTAGGTCTGATATGCTTTAACCGATACAGCCACACAGAGTAGCCTTTTCAAGGTAAAGTTCAAAATAACTTTTTTAAAATCCCTCTTATTAAAATATTTAATTCTTCAAAATTTTTTATATCTTCTCAGTTTTTAAAACAAACGTAAACAAAGACCATTTTTTTTTAGTAATGGACTTTTTTTTATTTATCTATCTGACAGATTTTTATCCCTTTAAACACTATTTTTAATGGATACTCATATTTGAAAAAATTAGAAAACAGAAAACATTATGAAGGAATTAGAACATTAGAAGAATAATATTAGATTTTTTGAATATTCAGACCAGTAAATGAAAATAAATAAATATCCTGTTTAATAATTAAATGGAACATCTACTCAAATATGAGTATCCATTAAAAATAAGGTTTAAAGGGATAAAAAATCTGTCAGATAGACAAATAAAAAAGTCCATTACTTTAAAAAATTACTTTGTTTACATTTGGATACAAAACTGAGAAGATATGAAAATTTTGAGGAATTTATGACGAGAAGATTTCACTTAATGTGAACTTTGCTTGAGTGGCAAGGATCTAATGATGATTTACTTCTGCCCAGAGGGATGCACATTTGAACCCTACTGAAAAGTGCATATTTTTCTTTAATAAGATTTCTCGAATATTCAGGCTGATCAATGAAAATAAATAGATATACTGTTTAATAAATAAACGGAACATCTGCTCAAATATGGATATCCACTAAAAATAAGGTTTAAAGTGATAAAATCTGTTGGATTTATAAATAAAAAAAAAACCCATAACTTTAGAAAATTATTTTGTTTATGTTTGGATATGAAGCTGAGAAGATATGAAAAATTTAAGAGCCTGATGAGAAAAATTTTGCTTAGAGGCACGATTCAGCCTTGCTTGATTAGAAAAAAGTTTATTTGTAGCTCAGTTGGTTAGAAACGTCTGATCTAACAAGTGTTTCTTTTTCCTTTTTGGATGAAGATATATATATATATATATATATATATATATATATATATATATATATATTTTATTTTTTAAAAATATGATTCCAAATCACTACATAAATAAATTTGGAATCATATTTTTAAATAAATAATTATATTTATGCTCTACTTTTTGTATCGAGCACTATTTTTTAAAAATAATAACTAAAATACTAAGGGACTTTGGATTATTTACCTAACCAGTTCCTTCCTATTTTCTATATATTTTCACATATATATATATATATATATGAACAGAGAAAAAAGGTAAATTTTTCTTAGCTAATGTGTTTTGTCCTCTGAATGACTTTATCAAAGAAAATTTGCCTTGATAATGTCCATCAGAGGACAAAACATGTCATAAGTTTTCTTTTTGTCTTTATTCACATTGTCCTTTTACAGATATACACTATCTGAAATACACACACACACACATATATATGTGTGTGTGTGTGTGTGTATGTGGCTATGATGAAAACAAATTAGAAAATAATGGAAAATAATTAAAAAAAGAAATCAGATGAAAAGTCATAAAAAAAGAAAATTAGAAAAAATAAAAAAAAAATTAGAAAAAAAAATCAGAAAAAAAGGAATAAAATTTGTCAGATTAATAAATAAAAAACCATTACTTCTTTAGTAATTGCCTTGTTTACATTTGGATATGAAAAAATTGAGCAGATATCAACTATCGAGAATCTGGGAAAGATTTGTGTTTATAAGGCACTATTCAACCTTGCTTGATTGGCAACATACTCCATAGCTGAGTCAGTTTAAAGCATGTCTGGATCTAACAATGGTTTCTCCTTCAAAGGGTTTGTACGCTTTTTGTGCACATTTTTCTTGATAAAGATTTCTCAAATATTCAGGCCAGTAGATGAAAATAAAATAAATATACTTTTTAATAAATGGAGAGTGCGTCTACTCAAATATGGGTATCCGCTAAAACAATGTTTCTAACTTTCAACCAACCTTATATAAAATCCTCTTACTTTAGAGTCATCAGCCTAGGATCAAGGTGTAGTAGCTGTTCTTCTCTTTCTGTTCACAATAGTTCCAGCCATACAGTAGCACCTCCCTCACAGCAATATAGTTATTTCTGAACAAAGTATGTGTTGTGGAGTATTTTCACAGTGGAGGCTTGTATTTCTAATAAGTCGTCCTAAATTAGGTCTGACGTACAAAAAAAAAAGGAACTTGGAAAATAAGAGTCAATGACGCAGCAAATCTAGTTGTGATGGTTGGTACTTCAAATGTCCGAATCTCGACTGACGCGCTCAACACCGTTCTGCAGACTTGCCACTGCTACTCCTACTTATTATCTATGGGAGAGTCCATTACAATAGAATAGGTACCTAACAGTATGGCACCATGCTTGGCATCCATATGAAAGTCTTGATCTGACAAGTCTATTTAAAACCATGACTCGTATTAAACCGAACTTGTGCCACGTTCTCCCCCCCCCCCCCTGTGGGGTTTACAGACATATCACATTTAAACACTAGTTTTTGTACAATCACCAAAGTTAAGAAGCCTCAAACCTGGTTAATGCCTAGAAGAGTGACCACTTAGGAATGCCAGGTTGCTGTAAGCTTGGATATGTGGGTGGTGCAATGGACAAATGCTCAGAATTGTTAACTGTAGAGCTGGGTTTCAATTCCAATCAGGTTTCTTATATTCAGTTATGTGCAAATACACTTGTTAAAAGGTAGGAATCCACTTCTCCTCCCAGCTATGGGTTAAATAGTAAAATTTGTATCTGTAAAAATCATTATCTTCCAGAAATTCTTACACTCTAAAAATACTTTCTGGCTTTAAATAACCTGTAAAAGGGTGATAAGCAGTCAAAAAAAAAAAAAAAAAAAAAAACACAACACACAAATCAATTAATCTACCACCATGGAGAACAGTAAAGATGATTTTTTTTAAAGAAAATAAACCGTTTTCATTTAATCACCATAGAGAACATTTTCTGCCTGTCATCAGTATGGCTGATGCTAACCTCCCTTTTTGCTTCTTTGGATCATGTTTTCCACTGACATGAAGTGGATCGACTATACTGAATCAATTGCTAGGTTGTCTTGCTAGAAAATTTGTCTTGTCAGAATCCATCTTGAATTTATATATATCTACTATTTGCCCGTGCATTGAATACTCCTGCCATATCTGATCTGGTGCTCCTGTTGTATCTCTTGAGATTCTTGACAAAATTCAAAGAAGTGTAATTGTTTCTGTCCTGGCATCCCGGCCTCAATCACTTTCTCAATGCACTGACATGGCTTCTTTCTTTTGTCTTAATAGTAAGTCCAATAGGCCCGATGAAGTAAAACTATCAGCTGGTCTTGAAAAATGACCTCCAGTCAGTTGTTAACTGGGGCAAGAAATGGCTTGTAAATTTTAACTAAAAAAAAAATGAAACTACTATCAATTAACCAATATAGAGAACTATTTTTTCCCTCCACCAGCATGGCAGATGCTAACCTCCAGGAGAGCATCTTATTGCTCTTTCTTGGTCGCAAGTTTTCTATTAATATGAAGTGGTGCGATTATATTGCATCAATTGCTAGGTACGCTGCTAGGAAAGTTCATTCACTATGTTGTGCCAAACTATTTTTCTCATCAGAATCCATCTTGCACATTTATAAATCTACCTTTCATCCGTACCTTGAAAACTGCTGCCGTATCTGGACTGGAACTCTTACTGTATATCTTGAGATTCTTGACAATATCCAAAGAAAGGTCTGTAACGTAATCGATCCTGACCTGGCATCAGTCATTTTCTCACAGACGTGCCATGGCTTCCCTCTGTCTTTTCTACAGATATTTTCATGGCAGTTGGGGTGATTAGCTTTTCCTTCTCGGTGCTATTAGATTGGCTGCTTGGTTTCACTGTTTTACTGTTCAACTAGCTAGATGCAACCATTAGTTCCATTCTAATAGTCACATTTCTCGCACGTCGCGCCTGTGGAACTTGTTTCCCTGCCACCGCCAATCGTCAAAAATAAATTCAACGCTAATCCCCATTCTGTTTTCCTGAACCCTGTTGTTTTATTGCCCTTTCTAAATTCTCTTTCACTGCCAGAAACACCTTGCGTCCTAGCTTGAGGTGAAATGATTAAAAAGAAGAAAATTATATTTACGTATAGCTAAAAAATGAAAGAAAGAAGAGTATATATTTGCATAGCGGCGTGTTTGTATATGCGACTTCTTGGGATAATGTTTTCTACTGACATTAAGTGAAGTGATTATATTGCATCAATTGCTAGGTCTGCGGCTAGGAAAATCGATTTTGTGTCATGCTAGTCAATCTTTCTCATCAGAATCCATCTTGCACATTTATAAATCTACCTTTCGTCCGTACCTTGAAAACTGCTGCCGTATCTGGACTGGAACTCTTACTGTATATCTTGAGATAATTGACAATATCCAAAGAAGGGTCTGTAATGTAATCGATCCTGACCTGGCATCTCGACTTCAGTCAATTTCTTGCCACTCTGACACGCCTTCTTTCTGTTTTTACTATAAATATTTTTCTGATGTGCTTTCCTTCGTACCTTGACTGCATGAATTTAAGTGTACTACTAGATTAGCAACTAAGTCTTGTTTTACCGCTGAACTTGTCAGATGCAACCATATATTCTATTCTAATATTTTCTTGAACTTCTCGCCTGTGGAACTCCCTTTCGACTTCTTTTTTCTCTGCGACCTACAATCTTCAAAAAATTAAATGTAATGTCAGTTATCATGTTCTGTCTTCCTGAAACCTGTTCTTTTATTGTCCTTTCTCCTCACTAAAGTCTTCTCATTCTCTTTCACTCCCAGTAACCCCTTGTGTTTTAGTGGCATTATCGCCATCTTCTGTCTTCCTGAAACCAGTTCTTTTATTGTCCTTTCTCCTCACTCATTCAGTAAGTATAGATAGGCATATCACCTGGTTCACATCCCACCCTGGTCTTTTGAACAGGAGTAGAGGTTTATCCCTTGTTTCCTGTTTAGGATTGGGCTTCGGGTTCTTTTTAAAGTCTACTTCAGCTCTACTTCTAATGTCTGCACATGAGCACTTGAAATTTTATTCACTATTTTTTTTTCTTCTCCACCAATAGTAACAAGAGGTTCATCAATCGCCCTGTTCATACTCCTCCCTAGTCTTTTTAACAGGAGTAGAGGTTTATCCTTTGTTTCCAGTTTAGGACTGGGTTTCTGATTCCTTCGAAAGTCTATGTCAACTCTATACTCCTAGAGTTTTCACCTAAACTCTGAAATTTTACTTCCTATTTATTTTTCCTCATTAGGAGTAGATATGTTCTCTCTCTCTCATTTTGTCACTTTCTTTCTCTCTCCCTCATTCTCTGTTACTCTTTCTTTCTCTTTCTCTCTCACTTGGAGTAGATAGGTTCACCTATCGCCCAGTTCACGCTCTTCCCTGACCTTTTGAACAGGAGGTTCATCCCTTGTTTCCTGTTTAGGATTGGGTTTCCAGTTCCTTCTAAAGCCTACATCAACTCTATACTCCTAACATCTCCACCTAAACTCTGTTACTATTTATTTTTCCTCATTAGGAGTAGATAATGTTCGGCTATCGCCCAGTTCATACTCCTCCCTGGTCTTTTGAATAGAAGTGGAGGTTTTGTCACTGGTTTTCTTTTCTTGTTAGGATTGGGTTTCTGGTTACTTCTACAGTCTTTTCATTCTCTTTCACTCCAAATAACTCCTTGCATCTTAGTGGCATTATTACCTTGCTTGGGGGTGAAATGATTAAAGGAACATCAGTCAGCGTTCTTTTTGAAGTGTTGATTGTTCTTCAACAGTTTGGATTCATGTCTTTTCCAAGAGTCTTCATGTAAAAGTCAGCCAGCAGCTACTGATGGAATTCAGACTGGCATTTCCATTATCGAAATAATGATCAACTTGGGTTCGTTTACATTTTACTTTCGCATTCCAATGGAATAATACAAGAAAGAATTTTTTGTTTGTTTGGAATAATCCAGTAGCCATTTTTGCATCCCCAAAGATCAAAAGAATTACATAGAACAACATGTTCCTCTAATCAGATTTGTAAAGGGGGCTTCAAAGCGTGATGTCTTGAACAGGTGAGAGAGAGAGAGAGAGAGAGGGTGGTGAGATAGGGAGAGAGAGAGGGGTGGTGAGAGAGAGAGGGGGTGAGAGAGGGAGAGAAAGAGAGATTAATTCTTTCCAACAGTCTTGAAATAATTTATGAAAACAATCAGGACATTTCTGCTAAAGACATCAAAATTGTTCTTTTTTTTTTCTTTTTCCTTTTTTTAATCAGTATCACCCCATGCAAGGCAGTAGAGCCACTAGCACACAAAGGGTTACTGGGTGTGGAAGAATCGTGAACAGAAACATTAATAATGAGTGGGAAGAGGAAAGAGTAATCAGGAGGACAGTAGATAGCGATTGACATTGCATTTAAATATTTGAAGATTAAAGTTGGCTGGAAAGCATAAAACCGGAAGGATTTCTACAAATAAAAGTAAAGCCACTAAGACATCTGGGGTTACTGGGTGTGGAAGAATCAAAACAGAAACATTAATAATGAAAATACGAGGAAAAGAGTAATCAGGAGGACAGTAGATAGGGATTAACATTGTATTTAAATGTTTGCAGATTAAAGTTGGCTAGAAATCATGTCTTTGGGAGGAAATGCCACAAACATGTGAGATAAGAAATTGAACATAGTAGTTACAGGTAGATCTATTTTCTTTTTGTAAATTGATGATATTTTCCAAATGTCTAGTATTGTGCTTAAATTCATATAATTAGCCTAGGTACCATAAATGCATTAATCACCTGAACAATTACTATGAAAGTATTTATAAAAAAAGAACATAGAGAGATTTTTTTTTTCTTGGTTTCTCACCCTGCCTATTTATTTCACACAAACATCACAAATTTCATTTTTGCTATTGAAAGCTAATTTGTAAGATCAGCAAAAATTTTCAATCATCATGTTCCAAAGAAAGTAAATTTAAATTTCTGCTTTCCATTCAATCTGAAGGGTCAGTGTCTACTGAATGGACATTTTTATATATATAAATATAATACTTATTAAATGAAATAATTTTAACTGTTAGTAACTCTGATACATTTTAAACCAGGTAAATGAAATATAGTCTATAAAAACTAATAATGAAAATATTTTAAAGTTGTAATTAAAATTGTCCCCCATTAAAATGAATTCTAACCCCTAAACTTCTTTTTCAATTGTAATTAAATAAATAAATAAAATCTACTAAATCAGATAAAAAGAAAATTTGAAGGTAGTAATATTTAAATATAAGATTTTAAAAAATGGTAATATACTTGATTTGATAATAATTCTACAAACTGTAAGGATTCTAATTATCATTTAATTGTTCTTGAAATTAATATAGTATATTAAAAATTAAAAATGGTGTGTATATTTCAAATCGTTAAAAAATAAAAAGTATTCTTTACCTAAAAACCCCCCAAAAAAAAAAAAAAAAACTAAAATTCAACTCAGAAAAAAAACTCGGAATTTTTAGATTTATCTGTAACCTTGGAAACATGAATTTTGTTTTAGCTGTTAAATAAAACCCATTAATTTTAAAAATTCTCCAAAAAATCAGCTTTTAGGATGAAATGGAACTAATGTCTTTAATTTAATCACCAAATTAAATTTGGGGCTTTTGTACCCATTTTTAAACATATTAGAACTGAATATTGTGTCAAATTTATTTTAAATCAATTTATAATATTAATGCTGGGCCGTTTTTACATTTTTATATTTTTTAAAAAATAAAAAATATCTATTTCACTGGATTATATATCTTACTGTTCTTTCTTTTATTTTTTCCAAATATTAATATATATATATATATATATATATATATATATATATATATATATATATTTAAATATATATAACAAATATATATTTATAAAAATCCCTATCTTAAAACATTTCTCTTAATAATTTTAAAAACAATTCAGTAGATGATGTTATTTTATTAATGGTTCTAGATTTTTGGTGATAACCTGACTCGGTTTCCATTGTTACGATATTTTGACATCTGGAAAATGCCTCTCTTATCACATATGCCATCGTTTCTCAGGCTTGAACAGTGGGATGGTCATCTCTCAATCCTCATAAATACTTTGGACACTATTGTCAGGGGCTATATCTGTCAAAGGACAATTATACTGAAGAGGTTGCCAGTCCTGGGGAACTGCCTTCCCGGAGGAACACTTTTCCCATTGCACCAGAGGGATGGATCGGTCCTCCAGGTCAAAAGATACCGACCTCGATGGTTGCAGGGGAAGATGGGCAATTTTTACCCCTTGTCCGGACTCGGATTCCCCAAGTCCCCACTTTAAAATTGACCTTGTGTTACATCCATCCTCGTTTAATAACGTAGGCAATCGTTTCTCAGGCTTTTTGTTTAAGATCAAACCACCTCTATCTGTTCTTATCTACTTCATCTGATTCTCTCTTCTAATTTTCTTCCTTTCTTTTCCTTTCTCATTTGAAACCAAGTAGTGTCTTTTTATTCTTCTTTCCACAAGATCAAAATTTCAATAGTCCATTTAAAAATATACTTATTATTTTGAAAAAGAACTTCATGGTTAATTTTGTAAAAATAACAAAGGATAAGACAAATTCTTTTTACAGATAAGTAAAATATAAGATCTATTGGGTAAAATCAATTTCCGTTACTTTAAAAGTGGTTGTTTTAATAAAGGCAATATTTTTATGATTTTCTTCGTTTTTGACTGATTTTTACATCTGTGATTGAAAATGAAATAAGAAATTTGTCTCTCAAATTTCTTGGAAATGGTTAACAAAATTAAAATTATACAACAATCTCATTGTATTACAAATACAAATTCATTCCTGACCACTGATAAATCCCTTTCTTCCTCATTTGCAATAAAAAAAAAACAAAAATCATTAGCAATGCATTTCCATTATACATATAATAGCCCTATTCTTTAAGTAAAACTTTCATTCATTTCCTTTCTTTTAATCCCTTTCTTCCCAATTTGCAATGCATTCCTATAGTAAAATCATTAGCAATGCATTTCCATTATACATATAATAGCCCTATTCTATCAGTAAAAACTGCAATCATTCCTGACCAAGAAATCCTTTGATTTGCATTTGCAATGCATTTTTTTTCATTGAAGATGCATTTCCATTGGCATGGAAAGCCCTATTCGGAAGTAATTTTCCATTATTCCAAAGTGATGGGTTAATTCCTCATTTGCAATTCATTTTCATATTAAAAATCATAGGTTAATTTAAATTTCATAAATTTGAGACTTTGCATTCAATTTTCTACTAAAAAATCATTGTCAATTCATTTTATCTAAAATAACAGAGGGGAATGAGTTTTTTTGTGAAAATGCATTTGCCTGCTCAAGATCGCCAAAAAAATGGGGATCAAGCAAAGGAAATCTTTGACTTGAATTTTCCATGTCTCTTTCATTATCCATTACACCAACAAACATCCAACAATACAGCACCTGGTAAACAACTGTCACCCATATATATATATATATATATATATATATATATATATATAATCAGAGAGAGAGAGAGAGAGAGAGAGATGTAAACTTTTTATTTGTCTGAAAAAGTTTTGTTGTTTTATCAAAACATGAAAGTAAAATGTAGACTTGAAAAGTAAAACGTTTTATGAGAGAGAGAAAAGTTAAACTTTTTGATGAGAGACAGAGAGAGAGAGAGAAAAGTAAAACGTTTTTATAAGAGAGAGAAAAGTAAAACGTTTTAGGAGAGAGAGGGAGAGACATTCAACTTTTTTATAAAAATGGTTTCTTTTTGAGAAAAAACTGTTTAACCTAAAGAGATGGAAACATTTTATGAGAGAGAAAGTAAAGCATTTTTATGAGAGAGAGGGTGAGACTATTTTATCTGGTTTTCATAACAGGCTCGAGAGAATGTAAAAACTTTTATGGTCGTAGAGAAAATTAAAACTTGTTTGTATAAGTCAAGGGTTAGATATAAAGTTATTGTTACTATTGCAGAAATTAATACATCCATTACTGTTAATTACATTCATCATTTAATGTCCCCCTTTTTAAATTATGCACTTTGACTTCATTTTATCCTCTTCATAGTGTTGTTACTAATTTCCACTGAATCTGTCTTTAAAATAAAATTTTATAGTTCTTATTTTAAGTTCTGGAAATGTTACGAGATGCAATAGTGTGGCTATTTAAATATCGACGTATATATATATATATATATATATATATATTATATTGGTGTTGGTGTTTTGGAACGATATAATGTCGTTTTTTGACGTGTCAGTTTGAAAAAATATCGTTTTTTTTTTTTTCTTTTCTTTTTTTTCCCCAACTGGACAACCTAATATAGATATATATTGGATGTGAGAAATTGTTAATTTTGGTCAACTGCCAAAATTCAGTATTCTTTGCTCAAAATATTCAAAAAACTGGTTTTTTGGGAACTATTTTTTTAGTCTATTTTTCTCAAACTTGAGAAGACATATTCACAAGAAAAATTTCATTAGCGAAGGAGACAAATACATTGAAATATATATATGAACAAAAGATAGATATAAAAAGGGACAGAGTGAGATAAGAATGTATGTAAGAAAAAAAAAAAAAAAAAGAAATAAAATAATGGCCTAAAAAAAATTACTTTCCTACTTTACATATCAGGCTAAAAATATTTGTTGACAGGTAAACGACACTTTTTTTGGTTGGTGTCTTATCCCCTGTTAATTAGATACAAATAGCAGGAGAATTCATGGGAAAAAACGGATTAGTTGCTTTCAAGTTGACAAATATGTCCTGCTATTGAGATTTTAGAAAGAGGGGAAAAAGAAGAGGTAAATACTTTTCCCGAAAGCAAAATAACGTTTAAATACCTTCTTACCTATCTAAATCTGTTTATATCTATATAAATATGTACCTACCTACCTTAGTCTGTTTCTATATATCTACCTCAGTCTGTTCATATCCATATATCAGTCCATTAATACCTATATATCCATCTACATACATACATACATACATTTTTATATATATATATATATATATAACTATGAACCTAAAGAGCCAGGTAAACCTACCTAGGTTTCACCTACATGGATCGTCAGAACAATATTGTCCTGATGATATGTGTAGGTGAAACCTAGGTAGGTTTACCTGGATCTTCAGGTTCATAGTTAGATTTGCTCTACTTAGTGTATTGAGCACTTTATTTAATTACTTTTGCTTTACTCGTTTTGGAGGTTTCTTTCTTTGGACTCTGAACTTGGATTCTGGACGATTGTTTTCGCCTCAATTTCATGGTCTTAGTTCTTTCTTTTTTTATCCCTTATTTTCCCTTGGGCATTGGTTTGTTCAATCACAAGCCGAAATACCTAAGGCTTTTCCAGTCTATAAGAATTTATATTTATATATATATATATATATATATATATATATATATATATTTATATCTCCAAAATTGTGTAAAAGGTATATGAGGGTCAAGCAGCTCAGTTCCTTGGAACCGACAGCCCGACACCAATAAATATGATTTGATTATAGTGGTGAAGGTTTCATACAGGACCATCCATCCACTTTTTTGAAGAGTAAATACAGAGACCTGGTGAACTATGTGCCACAAGGTCCCCAAACGACCCCCCCCCCGCAGGTTTTGAATTATACACTGTATTCAATGTTGGAATTGTGTAGCAAATTTTTTTTCCCAAGTAGTGGTATCAACTTATAGATCATTCTTCGTCTATTTTGTTCACAGAATAATGTTTTTCTTGCAAGCATATATATATGTATTACATGTGTTCCTATTAAAAGCTATCCATCTGGGTTTTTTTTTTTTTCATTACTTAAGATGGGGTCTGTGTAAGACTATGGTAGGTAAATTTTAATTTTTTAATGCTGTTTTGTTATTATTTTTAATGCTGGTTATTTGCTTGTTTTGGGCAATTGCGCTTATGTAAATGGTAGAAATTCTATTTTATAATACTTATTGGTATTTATGCAGAGGTATCAATTTTGTTAGTGTGGAGTATAATTGTAGACTAATGTGGCAGTGGTAATTGTGGTGGGGAAATAGTGGGATTGGAATAATGGTTGCAATGTTGAGCTAAATGGTAAGAAAGATATGATAATTATAATATATATATATATATATATATATATATATATAAATGACATAAATCCTAAAGAGCCTGGAACAACCTACCTAGGTTTCACCTAAATGGATCTTCAGGGCAAGCTGGCTAAAAAGGAAATGACAAAACAATATTTATTGATAAAACCACTAAAAACTAATTAGCATAATACCTCATGACAGAAGAAGATAGAGAAAAAAAAATGGAGAAAGAAAAGAAAAAATACAGAGCTTCTATTCCAATAACCAGGATTTCCTATGCCTGCACCTATTTAAAATCTCAGATCTTTGATTTAATAAATTATTAGGTTTATCGGAAGTGGCTATTGCTAATTTTTCTTCCATACATAATAAGCAATACTTGTCCCTTGCTTTATACTTATTGCATTTTTTTAGTATTTCCCATTTTAAAATGGGATCAGAAACATTTTCCTGTTTAATCTTCCATTTGTATGTAGACAGGTTAGTGATGTGTTTGTAATTTTCACTTTTAAAGCTACTTATTTAAGTAGCTTTAAAAGTGAAATTATTTTAGTTTAACTTTTATATCTATTAAATGGCTGATTTTGAAATTATCTTGGGTGGATCCGATGTAACATTTAACATTTTTATTACTACTATTAGGTTTATTTCTGTGTATTTCAATTTTTTAAACCACACATTCTCATTGGCACCAGTCTTTGAAATTTTTCCTTATTTCTACAAATATTACATTTAAGAAAATATTGCAAACATTTGTCAATGATTTTTTTCCTGTTATATATATTAAGTTATAACTATAATTGATAACAGAAGCCATTGGTTTATACCAACAGCTTCCCATACTTAACACTTCTTGTTTTCACTCTTGTGTGGTCATGTGTGATGTCATGGGTCACTGTGCAATTTTTGCTTCCAGCGTCTTGTATGCACGCATTTGTCGTTGTTTGGAAATCTTCCATACAAACAAAACAGACTATCATTGTTGTTATGTCCGTGTATTGTTTAATTTAATATAATGTAACTGTCATCTTTGATGATGGCTTATGTAAAGCAAAAGCTTTTAGGATTAAAAACATGTATCAATATGGTGATTTTCTTTCATCTTCCAAAAGTGATAATGTTATTAAGCTTATCAGACAATATGAAAGGAATTTGCTTAAAATAAATAGATAAAACTTGTGTATATTATTTAATGAAATAATGCATTAATATATATATATATATATATTTATATATATATATATATATATATATTTTTGACTGGTGGATGTTATTTGATCAAATTTGACAGTATGAGGATCAATTTTTTTCAGTTCCTAGAATCCATTTCTAGCTTGACAACAACACATGAGAACTTGATTATAGTGGTGAACCCATTAGGACCATCCACACTTTTGAAGGGCTGAATACAGAGACCTGGTGCACAATTTTCCACAAATTATGAAACATTCCTAATAGGTTTTGAATTCAATTTGTCCTTCTCCTTTTTAGTTGCCATCCAAGGCTATAGAACCCAGTGAGTGAATGTAATGGATTTGAAATAAATTTGAACTCCAAAATCCCTATTCCTCAATCCAAGCTGGAATCCATTATTGGAACATGTAACCTCTCATTCATATATATATATATATATATATATATATATATATATATATATATATATATAGAGAGGGATATATATATGGTTGTATTCAGAGATTTGTCCATAAAGGGGTGTCAGATAAAGTTCTGTGTGCTTTTAAAAATTTATAACTTTATTTGTATTTGCAATAGAAATAATCTGTAAAAAATGTTATAAAGTTTAATGTACCTAGTTTTAAAGTATAGCTAAAATAATTAATGTGATTTCAGGCATTACTGTAAATCAGTTGGCAAATGTTTTCTGTGAACTGTAAAATCGTATTACCCTTTGTATTGCTAATGATGGAGGAGATATGGAAACTTAAATAAAATTTCAATAAAACCTACCGATGAAATTCATCAGTCTTATTCAGCCCCAGTAATATACAGTGTTGTTTGATAAAAGTGACTCACCTGATTTTTTTACTAAAAATATTTTTTCTTTATTGTTTTTGGGGTTAAAGTAATTTTTAATCTTACTAATATAAAGACCCCTTCCCGACCACCTAGAAAAAAAGTTTATTCACGCTAAGGTATTCTATTGATAATTAAAAATTTGGATATGAGATTCAGGAAAAAACTGTGCAAAAATAGTCAGATATCGCATTCTAATGATTAAACTGGTAAATTTAAAGAGCTTTTGAGAAAATATTGAAAACTATTTTACAATACACTCAGAACAATATTCTAAAGAATTCTAGAACAGCTTAAATTAAACCCAGAATATTCCAGAAAGCCTCATACAGTATAAAAACAGCTTGAAATCGCCACTCAAGTCACTAACCAGATGAAAGGGTACAAACACGCATCAGAACCACTTAAGGCATCTATTATTGCCCTCTCAAAAGCAGGCAAGTCTACGAGAGAAATTGCAGAAATTGCTATAACCTCGCAATCAACTGTCTCTCGAGTGCTTAGGGCACATAATGATGCCACTCCTGCTCCAAGGAAGGAAACAAGGGGACGAAAGAAAAAGATTGATGATAGAACTGGCAGGGTAATCAAGAGAGAAGTTGCAAAGAATAGGACTATAACTAGCCAAGAAATTGCAGCCAGTCTAAGCGAAGAGCAAGGTGTTAGTCTTGCCTCTTCAACAGTCCGTCAGAACAAGGTTACAAATCTTGTTAGAACAAGGCTACAAATCTTGTACACGAAGGTTTAAGCCACTAATAAGCAAAGCCAACAAAGCCAAGAGACTTGAATGGACTCACTATTACAAAAATTTCAACGTAGAAGACTGGAAGACTGTTCTCTTCTCCGATGAAATGAAAGTTGAGCTAAATTCAAAGGATAAGGTGAGTCACTTTTATCGAACAGCACTGTATATAAGTACACAATAAATTTCATAATCACCTCATATAGGGAATAAGGTTATTTCTACCGACAAAATTCGTCACTCTTATTCAACCCCAGTATAATATATATAAGGGATTACAGATGTTCTTATAGAAGAGAACCAGACTGTCAAGAAAAAAGAATCTGATAATTTAAAAAACACAGAGCTTTAGATAACCTATGTTCAGTTCATTAAAAATTCAACGTTTGGAAAAAATTATCTCTCAACAGTTAAACCAATGCTAAATTTGCATGAATGTGTTTTTATATACATGAGAATGGTAATGCTTTGTTGCCAAAAGATCACAGACAATCTCTGGTTTTGATTACAGGTACCCAACACTTAACAAATGTCAGTCTTAATAGATTCTTTTCAGCTTGATGGTTGGAAGACCATTGATTCAATTTACTACTGTTTATTTTTTCTCTACAGTTTCTGGGAGACAGAGTGTCTATCTGGTGTGATCAGTTTTTTGAACAGTGCCAGTACATTCAAACCCTCAGTCACGATGACTTGTGACTTTCTGATAGCACAACCATCGATGGCTTTCAAAGACTTCCATCAACCAATTTCTCTCACAAGGCTTCGGTTAAACTATGGTGTTGTTTTCAGGCACTTCCCAATGGTGTCACACACTGAAATCGTCTCTCTAAGCTGATGTTACCTCTCTAACAAATCATTCATGGTAAGATTTGAAACCAGGTCTTGTATTCCATTGGTAAGAAGGAAGTTCCACTCAGCTTCTTCTTAAGAATGACTACTTTGTCGAACATACGTCCCTGATCGCCCATATCTTAACCTCTTCAAGTCTAGGATCAACCGTTTTCTATCCTACATAGCCTCATAATCTGCACTTACCTCTGCGTCCTCTTAGACCCACACAACAACCTCATTCAGTATCACTCTACCTTTAGTGGCTCTTGGGCCTTGTATTGGGTGAACTTTAAAATATCCACAGACTGGTTTCTCTGAAGGTTGACAATGGAAGAAACAGCATTCATATTGTGGTGTGCCAAAAACCAGAGTTAAGTCAGGATAACTGGTGAAAAGCTAATGCAGGTGTAAGTGCATTCATACATTTCCTAGTCTCAACAAGTCCTGGGTATGACGATAAACTACACCCAACAGCAAGGCCTCTTATCAGGAGCTTTTGAGGAGCATTGAACCACCTCTTAATTGCTGGTGTTCACAGGTCCACTCTGACCTGGGGTGGCAGCACTTGTTAGGGTCCCAGCTATGGGCAAATAGTTACCTCCAGCCCAAACTAGGAGTAAAACACTATGAAAGTGTAAAAATAGATTTTAGTGCCAGCAATGAATTTTTGAAGGAAAAAGTTATTACCAGCAATGAATTTTTGAAGGAAAAAGTTATTACCAGCAATACATTTCTGAAAGAAAAAAAAAATTACCAGCAGTACATTTCTGAAAGAAAAAAAAAATTACCAGCAGTACATTTCTGAAGGAAAAACATATTACCAGCAATACAGTTTTGAAGGAAAAAAATTATTGCCAGCAATACATTTTTGAAGTCAGAAAATTATTACCACTAATACATTTTTGAAGGAAAAAAATGATTACCACCAATATATTTTTGAAGGAAAAAAATGATTACCACCAATATATTTTTGAAGGAAAAAAATGATTACCACCAATATATTTTTGAAGGAAAAAAATGATTACCACCAATATATTTTTGAAGGAAAAAAATGATTACCAGCAATATATTTTTGAAGGAAAAAATTATTACCAGCAATGAATTTTTGAAGGGAAAAAATTATTACCAGCAATACATTTTTGAAGGAAAAAATTATTACCAGCAATACATTTTTGAAGGAAAAAATTATTACCAGCAATACATTTTTGAAGGAAAAAATTATTACCAACAATACATTTTTGAAGGAAAAAATTATTACCACCAATATATTTTTGAAGGAAAAAAATTATTACCAGCAATACATTTTTGAAGGAAAAAATTATTACCAGCAATGAATTTTTGAAGGGAAAAAATTATTACCAGCAATACATTTTTGAAGGAAAAATTATTATTTGTGATATACATTTTTTTTTTGGATGTTACTAAAAATCTTGTTAGCACTAAATAACCCATTGAGGTTGATATGCCATAAAACAAAACAAAACAAAACAAAACAAGAATTCAGTTTGCCATTTCAGTGCTGATGACTGCTTGACTACCCTCACCATTCCATAGGCAGGCAAACATGCACCCACACACATTCACTCTACATTTTTTTTTTCTGAATGAATATTGCATTAACTTTTTGAGAAACAATGATTTTTCCAAATTCAAGTCCTACTATTTAATCCATACCAGGGGGATGGCCTCATACCTTTCTCAAAGGTATTTGCATTTAAGTGAATGTAACTGGAATTTAAAGTCCGCTCTCTGATTTCTCTTTCCAAATCCCTATCCACTGCATATCCTATTTATTGTATGAAATGTGCATGCAAATGTACCAAAGATTATGGGACAGAGACTGTGAAAATGTCACATTTGTCCCATAATGATTGGAACATTTGGTGTATGAAATGTATATCTAAATGTACTAACAATTATGGGACAGAGACCATGAAAATGTTACATCTGTTCCATAATGATTGGGACATTTGGTGTATGAAATTTATATCTAAATGTACTAACAATTATGGGACAGAGACTATGAAAATGCTACATCTGTTCCATAATTCTTTAGACATTTTTTATGAAATGTATATCTAAATGTACTAACAATTATGGGACAGAGACCATGAAAATGTTACATCTGTTCCATAATGATTTTTTGTCTTGGTGTATGTTTTTATATCTAAATGTACTAACAATTATGGGACAGAGACTATGAAAATGCTACATCTGTTCCATAATGATTGGGACATTTGGTGTATGAAATGTGTATCTAAATGTACTAACAATTATGGGACAGAGACCATGAAAATGCTACATCTGTTCCATAATGATTGGGACATTTGGTGTATGAAATTTATATCTAAATGTACTAACAATTATGGGACAGAGACTATGAAAATGCTACATCTGTCCCATAATGATTCAAAAACATTTGGTTGTATGAAATGTGTATCTAAAATGTATTTAACAATTATTTTGGACAGAGACCATGAAAATGCTTACATCTGTTCCATAATGATTTAGGACATTTTTTGTATGAAAAATATCTAAATGTACTAACAATTATGGGACAGAGACTATGAAAATGCTACATCTGTCCCATAATGATTGGAACATTTGGTGTATGAAATGTGTATCTAAATGTACCAATGATTATGGGACAGAGACCATGAAAATGCTATATCTGTCCCATAATGATTGGGACATTTGGTGTATTCAGAGTAGAAGAATATTCAACAAAAAAATCAAAAATTGCTTTTTTTTTCACTGCAAATTATTCATTATATCATATCCAAGTATTTTACAAAAGAATTAGAGCCGATTGTACAATATTTCAAGCTCAATTTATGTTTATATTTCGTAATGATGCAATAAGATGAGGTAACATAAACCGTAGATTTGTCTATGGAATATCATTACATTATTGTTACAGAATTATAGTGAAATCATTAAGGTATTTGGTTAAAATAATTTTTTTTTGGTCGTATATTAATTTAAAATATTCCTTTTTACTTAAGGGAATAAGATCATTCTAAATTTTCAAAATTGACTGGAAGAAATCAATCTAAAAACAACAATGGTAAAAAGAGAGGTAACAAAGCATAAACGGAATAACTGCAGTTTATTCAACTTAGGAAACTTAGCATTGCAACCAAAGTATTCTAAAATGTTTCCAATAACAAAGGAGAAAATTAAAAATACCTAACAACAAATCGAATATACAATCAAAATTTATATTATTTTTATTTATTTGTTATGTAAGTAAACGCATAATTGTCAACAATGTTTCCCTAAAACTTGATATTTCCTGTAAAGTATAGCTGTCCACTTGTATTCGAGGATACCTGTCTACTAGAGCAGCTAGACAATCCCTATTGCAGATGTTTGCTCAGACACATTTGTATTTCTTCAATACCCACATCACCCATCTGTGGTTTCTACTGCAACTATACTGAGCAGACCTTAGTTACAGTTTCTGGGAAAGAGCATGTTACACTACAGGTTACAAAACCAAAACATTAACCCTAAAAACTCAGGCCATGTTCTTAAATAGTCTTGTCAGATCCAGACTCTCATATAGATGCCATGCATGGAGCCAAACCTGTTCAGAAATATTTAAATTGTCTGCCTTCTAAGATCAATTCTTAAAAATGAATTTTTATCTAAAAATTCGCAGCAATTGGTTTTGTGTGAAGATTCTCTTTTGAAACTCGTGAACTGGAGTTACAGAATCGCAAACAAAGAACTGTACCAAATAACAGAAACCACATCACTTGAAGACTTTTAATATCAGCCCTTCTTCAAATCTTGGGGTCTGGCGCTACAGAATCACAGACAAAGAACTGTATCAAATAACAGAAACGACATCACCTGAAGTGCACATGTAACTTGAAGAGAAAATAACGACATAATCAAGATGTTGACATTTCAAATTACTTCAAATAAAAGGTTAAGAAAGAAGCCCCCCCTCGATACTGGAAAGAAAACAGATACTACACTTTGATCCCAGTTCAATGACCATGGTATGAAGAAAAATGTAACTTAAGTAGCATTGGCTTCACAGTCAATGAATGAGTGCTGAATGTTTCCTTATAAAGAAACGGTTAATATTACCATTAACATTAAAGATGAGGAGAACAGATTCTACACTTTCATTCCAGCCCATTTAAACACCACTTCTCATTTGAACACTGAAGTTAAGCAACATTGAGCTTGGCCAGTACCTAGATGGGTGACTGCATGGCAATACCAAGTGCTGTAAGCTTGGATGTACAGGTGGTGTGATGGATAACGGCTCAGAATAAGAAATCTGAGAGTTATGTTCGAATTCCAGTTGAGTTTGTTAGATTCACTTATATGCAAATATTCATGGGAAAGTTATGAATCCAGTCCTTCCCCCAGCTATGGGTTAAATAGTAGGACCGACAGGGCCCTATAGCCTTGGTTGGCAACTGGGACCTATAGCCTTGGTTGGAAGGATATTAATATGTAGAAATTCTAGGGAGGGGGATCAATTTAGTATTCAATGACAACAGGAAACAGATCCCCCAATTTATGCACAGTAGAATCTTATATGAATATGTCAATCCTGATTTCAAAAGAGACATGATCACACAAGAGTGCATCACACATGGAACCTAGGGAAGGATATTAATTCGTTTTTTTTTAATTTTTGGGGATCAGTTTAGTACTTAATGACAATAGGAAATCGATCCCCCACTTTCCATTAGAATCTTATATGAATATGTTAATCCTGATTTGAAAAGAGACATGATCACACAAGAGTGCATCACACATAGAACCTAGGGAAGGATATTAATATGTAGTAATTCTTGGGGGGGATCAGTTTAGTACTTAATGACAATAGGAAATCGATCACTCACTTTCCATTAGAATCTTATATGAATATGTTAATCCTGATTTGAAAAGAGACATGATCACACAAGAGTGCATCACACATGGAACCTAGGGAAGGATATTAATATGTAGTAATTCTTGGGGGATCAGTTTAGTACTTAATGACAATAGGAAATCGACCCCCACTTTCCATTAGAATCTTATATGAATATGTCAATCCTGATTTCAAAAGAGATATGATCACACAAGAGTGCATCACACATGGAACCTAGGGAAGGATATTAATATGTAGTAATTCTTGGGGGGGATCAGTTTAGTACTTAATGACAATAGGAAATCGACCCCTCACTTTCCATTAGAATCTTATATGAATATGTCAATCCTGATTTCAAAAGAGACATGATCACACAAGTGTGCATCACACATGGAACCTAGGGAAGGATATTAATATGTAGTAATTCTGGTGGTGGGGGTAATCAATTTAGTACTTAATGATAACAGGAAACCGATCCCCCAATTTATGCCCAGTAGAATCTTATATGAATATGTCAATCTTGATTTGAAAGGAGACATGATCACTCAAGAGGGCATGACGCATGGCACCTAAGGAAGGAAGTTATTTAAAATCAGTTAATAAGACTGTCACTGACGAGTTTATTAAGACATTTCCTGACATCTTTTTCTAGACCGTACCTTATGACTCTGCCCAACCCCCATCCTGGGTATGACGATAAACTACATCCGCGTCTCGGGTAAGACGATAAACTACATCCGGCATCAAGGCCTTTGATCAGGAGGCTTCGAGGAGCATGGAACCACCTCTTAATTGCTGGTGTTCCCAGGTCCACCTAGACTAAAGATGGTAGCACCTGTCAGGGTCCCAGCTATGGGAAAATAGTTACCCCCCCTCAAAGGGGGGTCAAAGCACTATGAAAGTATAAAAATAGGTTTTATTCCCAGCAATACATTTTTGAAAAAATATTACCAGCAATAAAAATCTTGTCGGCATTAAATAACCCATTGAGGTGTTGATATGCTGTAAAATAAACCAAACCAGTCTGCCCAAACCAAATGTCATCTTAATATCTTGTGTCATAAAGACTGAGATCAGTAGGTATGATCGAAGAATAAGATGTGTTAAAATCATTTCATTTTACAGTTGAAATGTTTAGATGTGACTGTAAGTTCTATGCTAACAGTTTCTTCTCTCGCACTTCTTGCTTGTTGAACTGTCTTTTGGTTCCTTGCTTTCCAGTTAACTATGATCTTCAAAAATTTAAATGCAATGTCTAATTATCTACTGTTTTCTTAATTCCTATTCTTTTATTGTTCACTCTCCCAAGTTCTGATTGTGTTTGTTATATCTACTTACGTGCAAATAGCCTTGGGAAAGGTATGAACCCATCTCTTTTCCCCACAAACTACGGGCCAATTAGTAAGACTTGTATCACTGAATCATTATTAAAAAAAAAAAAAAAAAAAAAAACTTATACTCTAAAAATATTTTCTGGCTTTAAATAACCTGTTGATAAGCAGTAGAAAATGAATGAATCAATCAAGTTCTCTCTCCTTAAGGGTTTTCTTTTTTTTATATTCTTTCATACTCCTTGCATCTTAGTGGCTTTATTGCCTTGCTTGGGGGTGAAATAATTTAAAAAATTAATTAAGAAGATTATGTAGAAAAAGAAAAGGACAGGTTATAGATAGAGAGAGATATGCTGAGGGTTCTAGAGAGGGAAGGAAGGATAGAAATTAGAGACAAAGACAGTGTATGAAAAGAGAAAAAGAGAGAGAGAGTAAAGAGAGAGAGAGAGAGAGAAAGAGGCCAGGTGTAGAGAGAAACAGTTAATAGGTGGAATGTGATGAATGTAATGAAAGAAAAACGGAAGTGTGAGAGGAGATCTATAGGCATAGAAAGAGAGAGACGTATAAAGTGAGAGGGGAAAAGAAGAGGGAAAGGTGAATAATGATAGAGAGGGGGGCACGGATAATAAAGAAAGAGATAGAAAAAATGGTAAGAAGAGGAAGCATGAGTAAGAAAGATAAATACGGAAAGACAAACAAATAATTAAAGAGAAAAGGTATGTTTCAATGAGAGAAAGGGAGATAGACAATTACAATGGGCAAAGAGGGACAAAGAGAGGAGGGAGAAAGAGGGACAAGAGAGGGGAGGAAGAGAGGGGGAAAGAGGAATAAAGAGAGGGGGAGAAAGAGAGAGGGGAAAGAGGAAAAAGAGAGGGGGAGGAAGAGAGAGGGAGAAAGAGGAATAAAGAGAGGGGAGAGGAAGAGAGGGGGGAAAGAGGAATAAAGAGAGGGGGAAAGAGGAATAAAGAGAGAGGGGAGAGGAAGAGAGAGGGAGAAGAAGAGAGAGGGGGAAAGACGAACAAAGAGAGGGGAGGGGGAAAGACGAACAAAGAGAGAGAGAGGGGGGAGGAGGGAAAAGACGAGACGAAGAGAGAGAGAGGGAGGGAGGGAAAGACGAACGAAGAGAGAGAGAGAGGGAGGGGGAAAGACGAACGAAGAGAGAGAGAGAGGGAGGGAGGGAAAGACGAACGAAGAGAGAGAGAGGGAGGGAAAGACGAACGAAGAGAGAGAGAGAGGGGGGAAGACGAACGAAGAAAGAGAGAGAGGGGGGAGACGAAGAGAGAGAGGAAAGGCGAACAAAGAGAGAGTGAGAGAGGGGGGAAGACGAATACAGAAAAGACGAATAAAGAGAGAAGGGAAAAGGAATAAAGTGAGCAAGGAAAAAACAAGTAATGAGAGAAAGAGAGAGAAGAAAGACGAATAAAGAGAGTGAGAGAGTGAGGTTCACAGATAACAACGTGATAGAAAAAGGGGGGGAGAGAGAAGGCTATAAATAAAGAGGGGGGAAACTGACAGACGAATAATGTGAGAGGGGGAAAAAAGAGAGTGAGGTTACAGGTAAAGAGAGATAGATCGAGTGAGGGCGGGATAGACGAATAACGAGGATAGGGAGAGAGGTTTCCGTATTGGAGGGGAGAGGTAGAAATAGAAAAGAGAGAGAGAGAGAGAATGGCGGATAATTGGATCGTCACACAGATATTCCTGCACGGGGCCCAACATTACACGTGTATCGGGGTGGCCCTTCTTTCTTCGAGGGTCGGGGTAGGGGAGAGGAACACTTAGTCTCTTCGTTGTAACTCGTTTCACACTAAGATGACAGGACCGACAACAAAGCCAGTAATTTATCCTCCCGAACTAACGCTATATACCTTGGTCCTCGTTCCTGCCGACTGTCGCTTCACTCGGTGACCTTGCCTCTGTAAGAGTTGATTCCTACACCCCCACACCCCATCCCCGTCAATCCACACACACACACACACACACACACCAACTCCCCCACCACGCACTCACTACCAACTGACACCTGTTCGGTGCAAACTTACGAACGAAGCGGTAAAAATAGCAGTTGTTTAAAAAAGAAAAGAAAAAAACCCTTGTAAAAATGAGTAAGACGTGGCTCAGCTGGTAAGGACGTCAGTGTGTTTGTTTCCGTAACTAAATGGGGTAGAGCGAAAAATGGCGACTCAAGTTAGGGCAGATTCATATATTGAGAACAAACTCACTAAGAACAATATCTTTTTTTTTTAACGAACATAAAACAAATATTAATTAATTAACAATAACCACGTAAAAATGATAAATAAACCTTTGAAAAAAAAAAAAAAACAACAATAATAATCATAATAAAACTGGTAAGAATGATGATAATAATGTTGATGACAATAATGATAAATATAATAATTATAATGACATAATATTGATAACAATAATGATAATAACAATAATAATGATAATAATAATTACAATAATAACGATAACAATAACAAAGATGATAATAATTATATTAATAATAATAAAAATAAAGGTATAAATAATAATAAAGATAATAATAATAATAATAGTAAATGTGTGTGATCTTAGTTTTTTTTAACTAAAATGATCAGTGGGAAATGTCATAAGACCATTTCTGGCCTTAGGTCTCTGGTTGGAACCCGGAAGTGAATGTGTATATAATAATAATAATAATATTCTAAGAATACAGATATCACTTTATTATGATTGATTGCGTTTTACTGTTTATCAACCTTTTTCAGGTTATTCAAAGCCAGAAAATATTTTAGATTGTAAAAATTTTTTGAAGATAGTAATTTACTGATAAGTCCTACTGATTCACCTATAGGTGGATTAAATAGCATATTCGAAATGAATCGGCTGAAATCCGAACTCGGCTCTGTGATCTCCAATTGTGAGCCGTTATCAATTACACCACCCGCACATCGAAACTTACAGCACCTGGTATTCCCAAGCGCTCACCCATCTAGGTACTGACCAGGCTCGACGTTGCTTAACTTCATACGAGAAGCGGCATTTCAACGTGATATGGCCGTAGGCCATCACCTTATTAAGCTCAACACTTATTACAAAAACCAACGATATATTTCTAAAAAAGTGATCGATTTTTTTTACTATTATTCCGACAGATCTTATATATATATATTTAAAAGAGAGAGAGAGAGATGTGTATGTAATCGACTCCCGACAGGAAGTTCCCCCATTACTACAATCTATTCAAGGCTAGGCTTAATCGTTATCTCCCTTACCTATACATATAAATGGCCTACTAACGCAACCCTCTACCTCGAGTGGCTACCGTGCCTTGTAAAGGGTGACTCATACTCTAAAAACACTTTCCTTTGGCTTACAGTTTGGTCTTCAAAATGTAAATTCAGGTCAGGCATTTACCTTTTCAGACCAGTCACGCCACATCCACAGGTTCGAATCATCCGCATCCCCTTCGTATTCCATTGGGAAGGAGGAAATTCAACCTCTTCCCAGCTTTATGGAACAGACTCCTGAGAGGATGCTTCTCTTAATCTTAACCTCTTCAAGTCGACAGTCAACCGTTATCTATCTTACATGTTCTTATCATAATCTGCATTAATATCCCCTCCTTTTCCTACGAGCATACAACTTCACTCGGTGACCCTCTACTTTGAGTGGCTGTTGGGCCTTGGATTAAGTGAACAATAGCAAAAACAAAACAGGTGGCTTATAGTGGACACAGATCAGTGACAGCAAGTGAGTCTTCTCAAGGCTATTGCTATTATTATTAGCAAGAGCAGCAGCTTTGAGGAGACAGTAATGGTATGGACGTTCGTGATGATAATAATAATAATAATAATAATAATAATAATAATAAAGTAGAAGAAAAATCAAAGCATTTATTTTGAATGTTACAAGTGCAAGACTGACAGACTGGAAGTAGGGCATATGCTCACATTTTAAAAATAAGACCCTCACTATTTTCTCTAAGCCAGTATCAGCGGGAAATCGTGATCAGTTTCTGACCTCACCGCCATCAGCCCTATACTCTAACACTAACAGAATGTCCAGATGGCAAAAGGGATTTTTGGTGTGAGCGACTGGCTGCAGTCAGGTGCTTTTTGTGTCACTTTAAGAATATATATATATATATAAATATAAACCTTGTAAAGAAGAGCGTATGGAAAATCGTCTCCAAATTTCAAGACTACATTTTAGAACGCGTGGCATTTCGCAAGTGCAAATGGAAATTTGCAGGCTTAGCTCAACAGTTCAAGCGTAGAATCACGAGAGGGAGGGAGAGCGAACAACCTGTAGAGAGAGACGTGGATTTGAAATGTTGGAGAGGAGGAGGAGGAGGGTGGAAGGGTCCGATGCTATGCAACACGAACAAGGAACTACTCTAATCCAACAAAACCACATCGTAATGATTTGATGTTAAAAAAAAAAAATAGATTTTTTCCTTTCACTCGAGCCTATAACTGTACGCGAAACGACTTTTTTTTTTTAAACAATCGGGTCAAAATGTATCATTGTGGAATGATGAGTAAGTAGCAATGTAAATTAAAAATAAATCCTACTCTTAAAATCGAATTCATGGGATATATATATATATATATATATATATATATATATATATATATATATATATATATATATATACACATACATACATACATACATACATATATAACTGGTCAGTATTTTAAAACGAGGACACCGGCCCAATGGGTTCGTCTTGACTCTTGACGCATTCTTGGATAGATTATTATTATTATTATTACAATAAAATATTTTTGCAGTAATCCTCGGCTTCAATGCAGCGCCTCAAATTTGACGTTATTATTTTAAAAATTAAAATGCAATAATTACACACGTAAAATTAAAGTCACCTTCAACCTGTAGGACAGAAATTTTTCGAAAGCTTTTTAGGGAAAATATAGCGCCTTCGAGACCAAGAGATACAGTAGTAAAACTATATATATATATATATATATATATATATATACCCGCACACGGAAAAAAGGAGAGTAAAAGATATTTCTTTTCTGGAGCGATCATTCAGTGTGATCGTAAAAATTTTCATTCAATCTTGTTAGTTTGTAAAAGACACGGCAGAAGTTGACCGGTCTGTTCTCCGGCCTTCTTGAGCCTGATCCACTTTTCAAAATTTATTTATTTTTATTATTTTCTTGTGTGCCTTAATTTTAAAGCAATGAAGTCATTTTTATCGAAATTTTGAACGTAAACCTTTACGAGATATTTATTTTTTTTTATTATTATTAATAAAACACTTACTTATTGTTTTTTTTGTTTTTGTTTTTGTTTTTTTAACCAGTTTTCTCCCAAACATACATTTTTCTTAAAAAAATAAAAAGTGTTAGCCAAAAAGAGGAATTGGTGTTGTTACCCTAAAAATAACAATCAAATCTACAATTTGTTGGTTCCATAATTCTACATTGGATTATTTAAAGACATAGACATGGTAAAAACAATCGGTACAATCCTAATGGCTGGAGAACCTTAGCAAGTCGTGACTAAAAATGTTGACCTCTTCATCTTGCCTTTCCACAACAACCTCTTTTCAAGATGTCGTGTCATCGTCCGTTTATATTTATAAAGCATTGTTCTCAAGTTCATCCACGGTGCTTCCCCCCATCCCCCCTTTTTTTTGCTGGAGACGAGAACGAAAAACAAAGAAGTCTAAAATTGCCCTCTTGGCCTCAATCTGTGACAATGCTAATTGAGCTGATCTGTAATCATTTGTCCATTAAAAAAAAAAAAAAGAAAAAACCCCAACCCGGTACTGCAATTAATTTTCAAAATAAATCAGAAAAATTCACTTTCAACATCGTTCCTTCAAAACATTAGCTTGTAAATCTTTTATATAAGCCTAATTATGTATGGTGTGTGTGGCGGGGAGAGGCAGTCTGAAGGTCTCACTCTAGAAAATTAATACAAATGAAAAATATTTAGTTATTATATCTACTGTCTTTCTGTCTTCTTCCCGTTCATTACTAATGTTTTTGTTACTAATTCTTCTACACTGTAACCCCTAGTGTCTTAGTGACTTTATGGGGCGATACCGATTATAAAAAAAAGAAAGAATAAGTTGTATAATAGAAAAGAAAAAAAAAAATCAGAGGATCAAAAAAAAAAAGAAAAAAATTCAGTCTTTCAAAATTAAAATCTGATTTTTTTCGAAGACCCCCGCCCCCAACTTTTTATTCTGTGGCACAGTGTCTGGTGTTGGTTCAGTTGGTGGAAGCGATGATTCTACTCTCGCATATTAATTTTTGAAGAATTCAAGAGGTCAGTGATTAAAAAAAAAAAAAAAAACATAAAAAAACGCTTCCATCCTCGACGTTTTGATCCCAATAATTATTAATAATGATACGTTTCAATGAAAATAAATCAAATTATTTTCATCATAAAATCAAGAATTTAACAAATCCGTCCCTTAGGGGAGTGTTTATTGCTTTGAACCTCTACAAGTAGTAACGGCGAAATATAAACATCCATATCATTCGTAAGAAAACGTGCTTTTTCGTTCAATCGGCACAACAGTGAACAAGGAATCGAGAGGTTCACATTTCAGCTCAAGCTCTGTCAGGACCTGATCAACTCAAGGAGAATAAAATTAATTTTAAACTAAGCACGCAGAAACCCGTTGCTTAGCAGTCAGTCTCTAAAATGAATGCTGATGGCATTACGTAAAACAACAACAACAAAAAAGCCCATGATTGAATTGAATCCAATAACGAAGCCCGGGACGCGATTCGCAAAACCTTCATTTTTAATAGTGAAAAGGCGGCTTAATCTATACCTGCACTCGATGAATCAAATTCGACAGACGTCTCCCTAGATTTATCACCTGAAGACTTCAGAAAGTAGTCCGGTCAAATCGCAATGATAAAAATAGACTGAGCAAATGCATTAGAGATTTTTATCAATCCCATCTTACGACAGTAAAATAAATTGCATTTTTTTTTTCAGACTTTAGAAATTAGGTCATTCTAACTAAATAGAATTTTAATGTCGTAGAGACCAGGAAAAAAAAAGTTACTTCTTAATATTGATCGAGGGGATAAAATAACAGAAAACTAACCATGACAGGCGACAACTGACCATTTTCCTCAAATAATAGCTAAAAAAAATAAGCCTTTTAAAATATCCCAATGTTTAACAACGCTGAGTTTTTCAATTAAGACGGTAGAAATCAATCATGGGTGAAGACTAGAGGAAGAATCCATACGTCAGAGATGTACAGTAAACGGACCTTTTAGGCGCATGAAAATAGCTACATTCCAATTATTTACTAAATTTTCCCCCTCTTTTTTTTTTTTTTTTCGAAGAGGAGGTCGACTTATTTTTTCCCCTATACAACAAAAAAAGACTGGCGATTCTCTGCATGTAGTTTTCACAAAACGTATGATAGACGGACCTTGATCTAAAATTAACAACATTACGTAAATAATATTAAAAGAAGGAAAAGAAAAAAAAAAGCAGTTTATTTAATCCACATAAATAATACTCAAGAAGGGGCTTGAGAGAAAAGTCCTACGTGTAATAATGTTAATAAGTGTTTAATTATTAATAATTATCAAAATATTTTTATACGAGAAATCATACAAGTCCCTTGTTGCGGGTCTGGATTTAATAAAAAAAAATCTATCATTTATCTGAAATAAAAGTTAAAGGTATCCTTGGGTAAATTGACAGACTTAGTCTTATTTAAATCATTATATAAATCAACTATTTAATTTGAAATCCATATTTGGCGTTTTTATCCAGAATCTGATGCAATGTCTATTTTTATAAGATTTACTTATTTAGCGACCGTCAAAGAATTACCTAACGTGTAAAAATATTAAATAATCGTGCAAACCGCTACGCTACAGACAGGTGCCCAATGAAAGAAACGAAATGGGTCGAGAGGCCAGGCTCAGGGGAGGAGAGTCAAATGGAGAGACAACCAGGTAAGAATAAAACTGCACCCCCCTCTCTCAGCAATAGGATGACCTTAGAATAAAATCAAATTAATTACTTCTTTTCGTCTCTTACTTACTGAGAGATAATCAGGCAATGATACACCTATTAAAAACATATCTGTCAGGTGCAATTTAAACTTTCTACTTACTTGGAACGTGTAAAATTAAGTTACTGAAAAATAAAAATAATACAATAAAAAAAAAAAAAAGACGTAGGTCTCAAATACAAAGAATTTAATTACATAGAAAAATGGGAGAATTCAGAATAAATCTGCTTTTTTTTTTTTTTTATACCTAACTAATTAGTCTTAGTATTTTCCCCACCTGAACAAAATAATTTCTCGCTTTAGTGATAAATATATCCCACATTTTAAAAAAAAAAATGAGTAACTCAGTTTTAAGCCTTTTTCCCCCACCTAAAATAGACGTGATTAAAACATTTTGTTTACTGATATACAAAAACCGCGTTTATATATATATATATATATATATATATATATATATATGATTATTAAATCAGATTTCATCCATGACCACTGCCTAATTTGACCGTTTAAAAAAAGAAAAAAAAAAAAAAAAAAAAGAAGGTGTGTAGGAAATTGAAATAGTCTCGGATGTATTTTACAAGTACAAAAAGGTGACTGCTACGATTTCGAGAAAGCATTTTCCAGCTTTCAAGAGATTTACTTATTAAAACACCTCACCACACCAGTTATACGACCAATAAACAGATTTTATCAGTATCAAAAAGGGTAATCTATTTGCATTATTATTTTGATTGTCCCTGAAGGCAGCAAATTTAATATCTACACAAGACTGATCGCATGGCGAGAAGGCAATTTTGACCTATTTTGAAACCGACGTGATTTCTAAGTAATACATGCCAGTATTAAACCGTAGACCATATCGCCTAGTCGAAGGTGATAACCACTAAGCTATCACCGGGGTTCAGGTAGAACAGTCAGTCGTTGTGCGTTCCTGTAGCATACACACAATACAGCCCTCACTGTAAAGAACGACTCAAAATATTGAGCTTATATATATATATATATATATATATATATATAATGCTTTGTGGACATCTGGTTTGTGTAGAGCGTGATCACAAATATTGAAAAAAAGAGGAAAGTATTTAGAGGTTCAATAAGCCTTCTTGTGTATTTTTCTTTCGATTAAATAGGAGTGATTCCAATTACACAATCATTAGGACCACCTTACAGTTGTGTATAAACGAAGTGAACCACTAGTATACATTGAAAAGGCATTTCTCTAAGGAGTCGAAAGTTTAAATAGAAATGGAGAGAGAAAGAAAGAAAGGAGGGAAAAAAAGGAAAGGAGATATTTTAATCGTGGATATTGCGTTGGGCTACACCACATTCCTTGCATTCAAGTGCAGGGTAGAACAAACAGGGTACATCTACACTCGGGCGAGGTGGGCTCCCACTGACCCAGTTCTAGTGTTGCACAGTCGCACGGTTAAATAATAAATTTCTAAGGATTTATTTTCGGTTGTGGAATGAAGAAGATGGTTTATGAGTGAGAAACTGTACAATAATGATTTCTGGCCAATAATATAAATAAGGGACATTTGTTTTTTCTTGTTTTTTTTTCTGGACTCAAATCATTTTTATTTTTTTAAACTGGGGGATCTTAATTTATAAGTTAATAATAGCTAAGGAGTAAGGACTCTTGTGGTTTTGATATGATAAAAAGGGTAAAAAGCTCCTTATATATATATATATATATATATATATATATATATATATATATATATATATATTTAATTGTATTGATTTAGTTTAAGTAAACTTTTATAATGGAAACTTAAAGAGAGACAGAATTAAATAATTAAGTTTATGAGGTTCTCTTCCTGAGAATATATATATATATATATATATAGAAAAAAAATTAATGTTCTTTTTTTTTAAACATTAACACCTGAAAAATAGGTTTTAAAACGACTTATTTGGGTGGAAAAAATATACAAAAAAGCAAACATTATTTACATTTTGATTAAGAAAAAATATTTTCATTTGCCTTAAGATAACAAAAAATACATTAACCAAAAATTTACAAAAAATGAGATCCATTATATATATATATATATATATATATATAAACAAACAAACAAACAAATCTGTGGCAGCAGATGACGATATGGTTCAAGAGTAACGGCAATCAATAGCAGCAGCAGATCTTGGTTCCTGCAAGTCTATGGAACCACAACGAGAACAAAATGTGATCCCATATTGCAACACCCTTCCTCAACCAAAACGCTGCTACTACACAAACTACTATTACTACTACGCCACGGCTACACATTATTCGTCTTCTGCGATCACCACAGTTCAAGGAAAGGGGACACAGTTTTGGAAAGACTTTTGCGAACACGTGTAGAAAAATAAATAAATAAGTATAATAATAATAATAACGACAATAATAATTGTCATGCCAATCTGGGAAAAGAAGAGTAAGAACATGGGAATGAACGAGAGGCGGGGACATCATCCTCACCAGAACACATAAGGAAGAAGGGTGCAGGAAAGGAAAAAAAAAAACAACAAAAAAAAAACGATGTAGCATTGGCAGTCGTTAACGCTATAAATAAACAACGTAGAGTTATTATGGTGCTAAAAATTTCTACGATACCTTGATGGATGCCTATAGGTTAAGAATAATCCCTGGCCAAGTTCAAAGCCAACACGCAACACGAGAAGTTGGGAGGAGGGGAGTCAGAAAGGCATTTTGTGGGTGGCACCTGATTTTCCTCCTCATAGGCACTGACCCCACACTCCTCTGCCTAGCTCCTTTCTCTTACTCCTCCTTCTCCTCCCTCCCCCTCAGAAATACACAAGCGTACACGTGTAGTCAAATGTATAAGCACACGCACACACATCGTCATACGCTTAAAAACACGTAGGTACACAAGCACTTATCTTTTCACTACTTAAAGAGACGCAAGTTACGAGATGGGGTGGCGGGGGAGCAGCTTATAGTTGGAGTAATAAAAAAAAAAAAGTGGGGGTCAATTTTGGAAAACGAATACTTATTTGTGAAAGAAATATGAATACATCAAGAGACCTCCAAAAAAAATTCTAAGCACCCTATTCGACATAAATCAAAGGGACCAAAGAACGCATATACACATACGAATAAAAATACCTTAAAAAAAAGGTATTTCCAAAATTGTATAAAAATGCTATGTCTTTCTTTCTATTTTTTTAACGCCATGTCCCTTCAGGACGTAGGTGATCGTGGTTCTTCTTCACCCACTTTCCTTTAATATGTGACATACTTTCTTGGGAAAGGTAGTGGAGTGGTTTCCCGTTGCCTTCTCAATAGATTTGAACTTAGAGTTGTTCTCTTAGACAGTCTGCAACCCAAGAGGCCTGTCTACCCTGTTAATCAATCCATAGCTAGAGTGGGGATAAACGGATTAATGTTATTTTTTTTTTTTTACTCGCAGCTGACTACAACGGAATTTGAACACAGCTCTCCGAGTCCATTTTCCAAGTCGAGAGCCGAGATAATAGGTAATGTATTGCTAAATCACCCGTAGGTATTAACACATCATTCTCTGCGTCCGTAGACAGAGAAAGAGGGTACCTGGTTTATTGATTTAAATAAAAAAAAAATGCACCAACGTATTTGAAATCCGAAATCCGCAAAAGAGAAATTAAACCCAAACGTAAATTTATTTATTAACTAAGATAAATATAGATAAATTATTAATAAAATAATTTACGTATGCTATCTGCATTTTACGCCCATTAAAAAAATCTTGCCCGGCGTAATCATAGTTTAAAGAAATGTTCAATTCGGGCATACAGTCTAAGTACAATGCATGCACTCGAGAAATACGTCCTACATAAAATCCACAACTAGTGTGTAGACACGCAATAATAGCGGCCAATTAATTCCAGACACACGCAGGCGAGTAGAGTCTTCTTACCCATCATAGACTTGTAGGAGGGGCAGCCCCTAACCAAAAGGCTTGATTACCTTTGAGTGGTCCATTAAAAGATGACCCAGTTTAACATGTAATGATCCCGCAGTGATGGTAGCATTCTGAACTAAATAAACGTAACACCCACAGAATGTTCGAAAAAGTCAGTGGTTGCTGGGATGGGGGAAGGGAGCAACTGGAAGCACCCTAAATGAAACCTTTTGTGGTTTTTTTTTTGTTTTTTCAATTAATTTAGTTTACAAAATAAAAGATTACCATATTACACAAAAGGTACATTACATACATGCATATACATACATACATACATACATACATTCCTCTTATTATTATTATTATACAAACAAGTTTAATTTAAAAGAGCAGACAACGTCTGTGTTTAATTTTTTTTATTGTATTTCTCTAATTTTCGAATAAGATATTGAGTTTTGTGCTCGAAATTGTAGATAAACTGTCCGAAGCTGATGCTGTGCCATCGTTTTGTTCAAGTACTGTCGACGGACTCAGTTATTTTCAAGAAATGGTGTGGTGTCACATCGGTTCCTGATATAATGAAAGACGTTCGAACTGCAACGCAACATGAACTTTTATCAGTTTATCCACAATTTTGGTCATAATATTCAACACATTCTAAAATTGAAAAAAAAAACACAAAAAACTAAACACACACACACAAAAAACAAAACAAAAAACAACTAAACATCAATTGTCGATTCTTTTTTAATCAAACTTGTTTGGATATGTTGAACAAATAAACAGACTATGTCAAAATTTACAATTTGTTATACGCAAATGACAAGACGTAGAATAACAAGATCTAGTCAAAAACCTATCATCTGATAAACATGGAACTAACTAGAAGCCTTTAGTTTCGGATTGAATTTGCGACTGAATTAAAAAAAAAAATTAAAAATAATTTTAAAAATGGCGATGTCAGAGACACTATAACAAAAACAAAAAAAATGTCACTGGCTTTGACAATAGTTTTATGAGGGATCATAAACATCACTTTAAAAACAAGCGAAAATGATATATAATAAAAGAAATATCAATACATCGAAATATTTTTTAAAAACAAGAATCTATCCAACACCTGAGATGAAGGTGGTGGTGTTGCCATGTTCTTGCTCACAAAATATCTGTTAAACGATTGTAGCGGCGATGAAAATGTTGAAAAATTATATATATATTTAAAAGGTTTGTCACTTAGCTGATTGATGTTACCTTCGGCATCCCGACTCCAGAGTTTCGTAGACGGACCCGTCCGTCCACTCGTCAGAGGGTATCAGCAATTGACTGCTTATATATATATATATATATATATATATATATATATATATATATATATATATATATGACAGATTTATTTTAATCAAACATTATTATTACTTCAAACGTTATTTTTAGCGAATACCG
>CAHIKZ030001468.1:467500-475000 GCA_903632075.3 Acanthosepion pharaonis | reverse complement strand
TATTAGGAAATTTTTTCTACATTCATCTGAAAAAAGAAAAGATTAATTCAAACTTTCTAAAAATTTGTTAAATGAAGGGTTTATTTATAAAATTATCATTAACTTTTAGAACAATTTACTTTTTGTATGAATGATTCATTTTAATATATATATATATATATATATATATAAAATAAAAAAAAAAATATAAAATTAAGATGTGCTATATTTATGGGTTTTCTTGAAATGTTATTTTGGAGATATCTAACCCGTATAAATTTGAAAAAGTTAAATCATAAATCAAAAAAAATAGAGCGACAATGTTTTTTGCTTATATCAATGGTTAATAATCAGGATTTCTGTTCTCTAATTAAATATCTTCTTATGAAACATCTATTTATATATATATTTATATATATATATATATATATATATATATATAAATGATTCAGAGTTGTCCTTCTCCTTGATTAGTTGCCATCCAAGGCTATAGAACAATTTCTGTCCTAATTTTTTTTTTTTAGCTGGATGTAAAGAAAAATTCACTTTTTCCCAAGGTCTAAGAGAAGGATTTCAACTCTGAATTTAAAATTTAAAATGGATGATTATTTCAGGACCTTCAATAAGCAAATGCAGAGACCTCTAATATTTGGCTTTTCAAAAATGTGGATGGTCCTGCATATTTAAACAATTTGATTATAATAATATATGTTATGTGAGGTTTCGGCTATCATGTTCTTGAGAAACTATTTCTGTTTGAAAAGTTCATTTAAAATATTTAAATAGAATCAAATTTTTTTATTATGAATGATAAAAAATATTTTTTAAGGCATGCTTATATTTATAAATTAAAAAACTCAACATCATTAATAGTATTTTGTAAATATTCAAAAATATTGTTTCTAGACTGTAAATGACATGAGGTTCCACATCCAGTCATGACAGTCTGTTTTATGCTTAAACGCAAATCAGGGTTGCCACTGCTGGGTGTTGAATGACAATGTTCAATTTAAAATTTTTCTAATGGAAAAATTTAAAGGAAGGGAATTTTTTTACTTTATTAAAGAAATTTTCCCTTTAAATCAGTGGTTCAATTCCAGCAAAACAACAAAAAAGTATAAACTTAATTTATGATTCATTATAAATAGTTAATTCAATTTAAAAACAACAAAAATCCTATTATCATTAAACCTACAGCTGTATATAAAAATTTCCTAAACCACCTAATTTGTGTTTGAAGGCTTTGAGTTTACAAAACATGAGGATTTTCAAAAAAATCAAAATTTCTTTTGAAAATTGCAGACTGGTGCTATCAAATCACAAAATAACTGGACCAAATCACAGCAAATCAATTTATAAACGTGTTGACATTCCACAAACTTCAAATAAAAAATTCATGTTTGAAGGAAACCCTTTCCATAAAAAAAAGAGAGATAACAGCTACTGGACTTGAGAAACCTATTTTTTGAAAAATTGTTTTAAGAGAAAGATTTTCATAAATTTCAACCAAAAAAAGAACTGGCTGTTTATCAATGAATGAAAATTTGTTCCATATAGGTAAATGACTAATATTAATGCCTTAAGATTAAATATTAATATTTATTCCCTTTAAAAAAATCCAAACAATTTATTGTTGCCTTTTCTAATTTTTATAAATACTGCGCTCTCAAGCAAATTATTATTGTTGAACTGAGAATAATTTCAAAGCATATTGTTTTAAATTGAATAGTGATTTGTTGAGACAATTTCATAGTTCAATCTAACCAAATCTGATAGTCATTACTAATACTTCTACTTTAAAATATTATATTTCTGTTTTAATATATCTTTGTATTTCATTACCTGTGTTCATGTTATTTTTTTTTGGTTCTAACCTTTTTTGTTCACCGTCAACTTATTACATTTGGACCAAACGCTAAATCCTGATTTGTGTATAATTTTGTGTTGAAAATAAAGAAAATGGACAAATTGTGAATTTTTTTTACCATTTTCACTTGATGTATTTAAAATATGTGAAAAACCATTTTTAAAGACTCATAGCATCTAAACTATTTGGAATAATAGTAATATGAAGGCCAAAAATTGATTAATTCCATAAGATAATAATACCAATTTTCAGTTTCATATTAAGAACCAAATTTACAAACTGACAAAACCATTATTTCAGAATGATAAGTTGTTCTAGAAAAATATTTTTTTAACCCTAGATGGAAGTTTGTCCAAAAAACGAAACTTCTGACATGTTCACTGTTTAGAATGGCTGATATTAACCTCCAGGAGAGTGAGACTTTTTGTTTTGCCCCATTTACCTAACGCTTTTGAAAAACTTTTTACATGAAGTGGAAATGGTATACTATAATCAAATAAAGACAGTCTTTTAACAAAAGTTGGTTGTAATATGTGATGCTAGAATATTGATTTCTTTCCAGAAACTATTTTACATAATTATAAATCTACCATTTGTCAATCTTTTAATATTATACATCTGGTCTGGTTCACCTTAATTTTTAGAGATTCTTGATAAAATTAAAAGAAGAATGCATCCTTACATATTTATAAGTCTATTTTTCATCCTTGCTTTGAATTTTTTACCATATCTGATCTGGGGCTTCATAAGGGTATAATTTAAATTCTTAATAAAATCCAAAGAAAAATCTGCAATGTTATTTGTCCTGATCTTTTTATCAAAATGGTTTCAGTTTCACAGTGTCCCATGTAATGCAGACAATTTTGTATTTTTTCTGTCTGGCAAAAAAAAAACAATTTTACTGATTTTAAATTTGAATTAATTTTTAAGAAGTCTAATTTTTTTTTTTTTCAGATTTTGACAACTTAAATTTTTGAAATTTCAACCATCAAAAGATTAACAATCAAACATGTGTTAAAGTTTCAAGAGTGCAATTGGAAAAAAAATATTTGTAAATTCAAACAAACTGGGTCAATATTGATGTTAAAACACCGTTGGTTTCATTTATGCCATTCTTTTGAAACTGTTCTGCAGTGTTTTTATGTGGCTGAAAATCCAGACCTCTATTCAATCACATGCAGGAATTTTGCCTATCTAAAATTCATTATTTTTTTCCAATTGCACTTTTTTCAAAATTTGATTATTTGCAGCATTTCTGTTTGAACGTCCATTTTTGTTTTGGCTTTTTTTAAATTTTCCCATATTGGTTTTTTTTAATTTTTCCATGGTTGAAATTGCTAAAAATGTCAAAATTAAATCTGAAAGAAAATTTAAAACCTCATTAGACACTAAAACTTGTATTTTACAGTTGAAATGGCCATTTAATCATATTTCTATCTATAGTCTGTTTGTTTCAGTTTTTGCACTTCAATGAATATTGAAAATTCTTTTAGCTTCTCAGATCAAAAAACTTTGATCTTTAAAAATGAAATTTAAATGTCAATCATTTATTATATTCTGTTTCTTAATTCTTGTTCTTTTATTGTCCTATCACTTTAATTAGTACTTTTTTTCATTTCTGTAACAAAAATATATTAAATCCTAGTGGCTTTATTATTTTGATCTTCAAAAATTTAAATGCAATGTCAATTGTTTTTATTCTGTCTTCTTAATTCTTGTTCTTTTATTGTCTTCTCTCCTTAATAGTAGTTTTTCTCATATTCTCTAACACTCAGTAACCCCTTGCATCCTAGTGGCTTTATTACCTTTGATCTTCAACAATTTAAATGCAATGTCAATTGTTATCTTCTGTCTTCTTAATTCTTGTTCTTTTATTGTCTTCTCTCCTTAATAGTAGTTTTTCTCATATTCTCTAACACTTCAAATAACCCAACTGAATTTCCTAGTGGCTTTATTTTCTTTGATCTTCAACAATTTAAATGCAATGTCAATTGTTATCTTCTGTCTTCTTAATTCTTGTTCTTTTATTGTCTTCTCTTCTTTTATTAATAATAGTTTTTCATATTTTCCAACACTGAACCCCCCATCTTAGTTTTATGTGCAATTCTTGAAGAAATTTGACAGGATCAAAAGATTATGTGGTAAATATATAAAAATGTTCTTAAATTGCCTAACTAGTCTGCTGATGTCTTGAAATTAGGCAATTTTAAGAATGTTAAAAAATAATCAAGCAATTTTCAAACAGTAATACTGACATTCTTATAAGAGGAATGAATATGGTTACGACATTGAAATAATGTATTAGGTCATAAATGACAGAAAAACTAATTTGGATACTGTATATGACGTACTTTATAAATGAGAAGCTCTCAAAATGGACAGTGTCATTTTGCCTTTTGGCATTTCAGGCATTTTCTAGTCCTTATGAAAATAAAAGTACACAAGACGCATCTAAGCTGTTTATATTTCTGTAATCTACAGTAAATATTAACTATTGTCACCAAGTTTTAAATCTGTACATTCAATGTCCTTGGAGTTGTGAATGTCAGAGTCTTGTTGAAAGCCTTATTTAGTAAAACAAAAAAATGTAGTTCACGATGCTCAAATTTTAAAATTCTTAAAGATCTAATATTTGGGATTTATGAATAAATTTGATCAAGAAACATCTGTACATTTTCCCAGATTTTTCTGAGAGGGTCACCTGTGGCCATATTTGTTGATTTGAGATAGAATGACCCACATATTTTAAAGCCTCCAAAATGAAACTTATCTCTATTATTACTCCCACCCTGTTGACTGGGACTTTAGAATACGCTGACTGCACCTCTGCAGAGGGGTAAGATCCCCCCCTCCAAATGAGGCATCCTGGGTAAGACAATAAACTACATCCACATCCTGGGTAAGACGATAAACTACATCTGACAGCAAGGCCTCTGATCAGGAGGTTTTGAGGAGCGTGGAACTACCTCTTAATTGCTGGTGTTCCCAGGTCCACCCTGAACCGGGGTGGTGCCACCTGTTAGGGTCCCAGCTATGGGTAAATAGCTGACACCCCAAACTGGGGTCAAAACACAATGAAAGTGTAAAAATAGGCTTTAATACCAGCAATACACTTTTGTAAAAAATTATTACCAATGATAAAAAATTTTTTAATTAAATAACCCATTTTGGTTGATATGCCGAAACAAAATAAATCAAACCAATCTAAACCAAAGAATACATATTCTATTCATATGAATCTATCCTAAAAATGTTGTTTCAATTAAATAAATCCATTGAGGTTGATATGCATTGAAAACAAATAAAAATTTTTCTTAACCAAAGAATACATATTCTATTCATACGAATCTATCCTAAAAATGTTGTCGGCATTAAATAACCTATTGAGGCTGATATGCCGTAAAACAAACCAAGCAAAACCAAAACTATTAATCCTCTTTGAGAACCTTTTCTACCTTCCATCAGCTAATAATAGAAGTCTATACAAAAAATGAAACTTCTGACATAGGCTCTTCAGACATGTTAAGAATTAGCATGGCTGATGCTAACCTCCAGGAATGTGATTCATTACACCTTCTTGGGTTAACATTTTCTGCTGAAATCAATTGCTATGTCTGCAGCTAAGAAAGTTGGTTCACAACGTTGTGCTAGACAATTATTCTTGCCAGAATCTATCTTACATATTTATAAGTCTACCATTCATCCTTGCTTTGAATATTGCTGCCATATCTGGTCTGGTGCTTCTGCTATATATTTAGAGATTCTTAATAAAATTTTTATTTAAAAAAAAATCTATCTTCCATATTTTATAAGTCTACCATTCATCCTTGCTTTGAATATTGCTGCCATTATCTGGTCTGATGCTCCTGCTATATATTTAGAGATTCTTGATAATATTCAAAGAAGAAAAACCACAATGTTATTGGTTCTGACTGACATCTAAAGCTTCAGTATTTTTTTTCCAAATAAAAATGTAATGTTAAAAGTTCTTTAAATATTTTCATGGTAATTATTTTGACGAACTTTCCACTATGTAACCTAGCCTTTATGAATTTAAGCATGATACTAAATTGTCAGTAAGGTCTCATCATTTTACAGATGAAATGTAATCTTAAGTTCTATGCTAACAGTTTCTTTTCTCAGACTTTTCGTTCATGGAACTATGTTCTGTCTTCTTGCTTTCCAGTCAAATTTGATCATCCAAAATTTAAATAGATATGGCTTTATAATTCTAATTAAACACAGGAAAAAAAAAATGACAGTTTGTATTCTCATTAACAGATAAATCTAAATTTTCAATAATATTCTCAACTTTGTTTGTTAGAACTGTGACTGGGGTCCTTGATGTCCAGTTTTGTTGTCACTTGATCCCAAAAGTTTTCATTTGTTTATTTTTCTATTCCCTTTCAGTCAAGTGGCTGACAGCTATATCTCACAAACTTTATTAGCTGGTCATAAAACACTTGAACAAGAATCTTTGCTTCTATGTGGATGTCTCAATCATAGTGTCACACTTGAATATTGACAATCCAGAAAATTTAGATTCACATATAAAAAGTAAAAAGTTAGAAATAAAACAAATACTGCATTTCTTTTTTTTATTTTCAAATGCGAATTATCTTGTTTATGGCGTTTGCATAAGACAGTGGTTCTCAACCCGGGTGCATACGGACCTCCAGGATCCATATGGACCCTGGGAAGATCCATGTAACATTACTGGGGTACATATGAAAAAAATACCAAATTGGGGGTTCATGATAATATTTTTAAGCTCCATAGAGCAATTTCAGTTCGGAACAGTTGCTACAACTGAGGACTGAAATTACTGCAGTAATCTGCGACATATTAAAATACTAAAAACAGAGAAACAACTCTGAAACTAGCAGAAAATGGCATCAAGTGATTTAATTTAACGTTCCTTTTACTCTGCAGGATGTTTTGATTGTTAAAGTTGAATGAAAACTGAGAAAGATATCTAAAGGAACGATTATATACCTGAAAAAATATTGGAAGAATTACATCAATCATTCTGTTTAATAATAATAATAATAATAATAGCAATTTGATGACAACCTGTTTATTCTGATATCCATTGTAAAATATATATTATACGTGTTATTTTTATACAAATTATATGGGTAGATTTTCTTAAAAGTCAGCCCAGGGCGGATAGTCCAATTTAAAACAGTAGTTCTCAGTTGGATCCATATTTCCTTTTAATTATCTTGTATTACATTAAGAACAAGGCATGTCTTTTTTGATTTATTTATACTTTCTGGAATACAAATGTAAAGAAACTTCTGTGGCCATAAATTGAAATGGATCATTTTTGTATTTACAAAACAAATATAGAATAAATCCCCTTTCATATTTACATCATAATTTTTGTTTATTAAATTTCATCAGGTCAGATCAATTTTCTTCCTAATAATTCTATGGATTAATTATTAAATTTATTACATGCTACAAAGGACTGGAAATTGTGGAGAGCCATGATCGACAACCTCCTGAAGGGTCATGGTACATAGAAGAAGAAGAATGAGCTTGAGTAAATGGATGATGGAACAAGTTTTAGGAGAAATAACAAAAAGACAAAATTTATTAAGAACTTAAAGTGCAGGAAATTGTGGAGATGCCATAGTAATCCTGAAGGG